>APFE030182231.1:82437-105945 GCA_000404065.3 Pinus taeda
AAGAGACCATCAATAGATAAACAACTTGATATCTACAAACAAAAAGAAAATATGCAAATTGACTAAATGATAATGATGAAATAAAGGCAGCAAAACAAAGAAGGTCAGCAACATAGACAAGATGATCACATATGTCACTAGTTGTGCAAAAGAAAAGAATGAAACTGTCCCGAGAACATCTAAGAAACCTGCATAACACACTGATGAGTCATGAAAAAGTACAGAAATGTAAACAAGCAGAAATTGAAATGTATGTACAGCTATTAAAATGCAACAATTAAAGGCATTATATACATGAAATAAGAAAACGAAATTCGAGAAATTAAAAACACTGTAGAGGCCTTTAGTAAACAGGGGCCCTCTGCCTACTCCAGCCATTTCAAAGATCAATCACAAGCGTAAATGGAATAATAATCTTCTTATGTATTATGCATGAAATAGGAAAATAGAGTGGGAGTTCAAAAGTATATAACAACACCTAACAACTAACTTGTCCAGCGTTCAAAGACGCTTTATTTATAATTGCAGAAGGTGAACTAACTTAATGAAATCTAAGTAATTCGAACAGCTGAATAGAAACACGTAGTCCTGCTACGTCCTCGGATCTAGGCAACGGTCATCGTGGGCATTCAATCCGTTGTTGGATTATGTCTCCCACTAATTTCATAACTGAGGACGATGCCACCTATTCCTCACGTGCTCTATAACAGAACACGCAGAGCCGTGCCACCGCCAATGACCTCTGTTTCACCGAAGTTGCCTCCTCGTTGACCACGGGCTTGGATGACTGGTTTGGATGATCTGGAGGGACACACACCATGTCCTTGGTTCCACGAACTTTCCCATGTGGCTCTTCTTCCCGGAGGACACCTGGAACATAGCGTTTAATAAAACAGCTGCGGAATCCGGGGTTGGCTGCGGAAACCGGGATCAGCTGCAGAAAACCCTGTGTAAACCCTGTATGAGCTGCGGAAACGCAGCACCTTGAACCAAAATTCTAAACCAAACACAGTCATTAGCATAATTAGAAAACCATGTAAAAAGTCCTAAAATACAACGATTTGAGCAAATTGATGGAGGGAATGAATGGCAAAATAGGGAAATGAATAGGAAAAAGAGGCTAGGAGGATGTGTAAAGAAGTGTAGGTTTGAGGCTCAACAATATGCTCAAACCATTCGTATTCATCTATCTCCTCAATTCCCTATCATTACAACTTAGAGCCTTGCTCTATTTATACAATCCCATGGTTCGCGGACCATGGTTACGCCGACATGACATTACGTTATATTACAATACTTACGGTGGACAGCCCTATGACTCAACCTATACTTCGTGCTCTACACCCACAATTCACAAAGTCTTACAATACATTTGACCGAAACTTTGGCTTTGAGCCCCAAAACATGTTGTAGGTGGATTCCATGCCCAACAGGGTACCACAAGTTTCTCCCCAATCTCCGTCAACTTCCTCCTTCCCCAAAAAATTCCCAAGAATCTCAAAATAATAAAAGAAAAATCGAGAAGCAAACAAGAAGAAAATCATGGAAAACAAACAACAATAAGATATCACAAACAAAGTGGAATAGACATGCACCAAAAATAAACAAGTCACAAACAAACACAACAATTCACAAAATACCAAAAGCACAAGACTAACCACAGACTCCATCACTCAATCCCCATGGTTCCCAAGGAAAGTTGAAACCGAGCCTTCTCTAATATTTTATGGAAGTTTTCTTCCCATGCAATCCCTTACATCATACATCCATCAACACATAACTGTCAGTGAATACATACAAATAACAATACATTGGTTATCTTATCTTGTTGTGCCAAGCACATTGCCATGTAACTGAACAAGTACACCTCTCAAGGAACTCCAATTTCTTGATGAGTTCAGTCGTAAATGGAACCCAATAATCATACCTGTCAAATACATTTTCATGAATATAGGATACATCTAGATAATGTTAGACAAATTCAAGGTTAAGAAGACTTCCTATATGCAAAGCACTCATTCCTTTGGAATTAGGGTTTCCAGGCATAGCCAAATGAGTTCTTTCCCAATTCCCTTCTTTTACATTTTTACTTTGTTACAATTGAGTCTTACTATGCACTATCACATCACCCAACTATTAGTTATAAAAACACATCAACTATCACCTTGTCAAGCTAATACCAAGATTTTTTTCCTACAATTGCTCACACATGTCAGCCAAATGTTCCAAATATAAAGAAATAATATCTATCAATTTGAAAACCTTTGCCAATTCTAAGGACCATGTCATAATCCATGTCAACTGATAGTCATCAGACATAATTCCACAATTGTCACCTATTACACTCAAGTACATATCAGTTGTCTCAACACATATGTGTTAGTACAATCATCGTAAAACAAGATCATTTGAAAATATACTCATATTTTGCAATTCATTAAAAATCCAACCAACTTGCAAACATACCATGTTAAATTAATCAACTATATGAGATAATCAAATAATTAAGCACCAAATATACGACATAAGAAAAACCATACCTTAATGTATGTCAAGGGAGGCTATGTTTTCTACAAAATCAAGCTATATTAGCATGATATAACTTCACAACATATCATCTCAACCATAAATAAGGTCATGATATCCATAACAGTAACTAGATAACATGTTCACATCATAAACTCATAAACAATTTTCATTCATGCATAACAATCACATCTGCAAAGTAAATCCAGAGTAGTAGAATACCATATCACAAATATTTCAGCTCATACCTGAATATCGTAACCATAACAATCTACATAGGCCAATCCAGGTTAACACAATATATATAACATCAAGATCTTAAATTAAATAACCCCAATCATTAAGTTAACTAACATATAACAATGACAAGTTAACCTACAATCTATTCATTGACAACATATAACATAATCATCAAGTTATCTAACATAAAACAACAATAACAATGCATACAAACACATGTTACTATCATTTATGAATATCTGACACATGCATATGACTACACTAATCAACTAGCATCTATCATGTATGTAACCATAACAACAATAAAATAAAAGGCTTACACATAACCATAATGCATATAACAATCCTTAACTTACATACCTTCATGCCCAACATACAAACCTATATGACGACATGCTTTTTCCTCGAGGTCCAATGTTGCATCTTCACTTTGATTATCTGCACCTCCTTCTTTATCTAAACCAACTCATTAGCATCATACCATACCAATAACATCATGATGACCTAACTGCATACAATGACCTCACAATGCAGGTTTGATGTACCATACATGCATAACCATAACCATGAAAATGCATGTATAACAAATTCATATACAATCATACACTCATGACGACACATCCCATAACAACACCATCAACCCTCACATGGAGACATCACTACAACCATGATTAACACCATGTAAATGCAACAACTGCATAGACCGCAATGATGATTAACACACTTGCAACTGACATGAATGCATGACCAACACACAACCCATCTAGTCTGAGTGGTGAAACGTGTTCTCATACCACTCTGTAATGCCCCCCTCCCACATCTACCTATGTAATCACCCAACTGGGGTAAACATGTGATGAAAGGCTACTATGGTTGGATTCAACCTCCTATGTAACCTTAAGAAAGTGGAATCGATGGAAACACAACATATAAACCCTCCACATCAGCTATAGGACTCCCAAGAACCATCCCAACCACTCAAGTAGCTAGCCCCTACGTCGCACTAAGCTTTTTGAGCACTTGACCTTCGGACGCTACTATGATATGGCTCTGACAGTGTCCAAGAGGCTCTCAATGCTCTCATGATAAGGCCTACCAGCGTCCAGGGAGTATTTTTCTCAGTGTTGTGCGAGCATCCCTGGGATTTGAGCCACTTTTTTAGGCTCATAGCCCAGGTCACTGCCCAAAATTCAATGAAACCATTATAATAGAAAGATGGAAAGGAAATGATGATGAAAATGAAAATACTTGAACAAGCCATTAACCAAACCCCTATTAGTTATGACAAACATTTCGTTAAACATATCGCAAATAAGTAATCTACAGGTGTAAACAACATATTAAGCATAGGGGTCTCATACTTATTTGAGAATCCCTATGAAGAATTGTTCCCTTATATCATTTGCTACATTATCATCTATTAGGTCATAGATACATTGTTCATTCATTTACAAGTAAAAACATGATGACGGCCATACATAGCCACTATCATAAAACATATACATAACTAGTATAATAGAAACAAAAATACCAAGGAAATCATAGTCATATGCTCCAAATATAAACCAATATAATACTGATAGAATTACAATGAGAAATGACCTCATATTGATGATGCAAAATCCAAACCTAGGATGGGACTACAATGTTCCACTCGAACATAGAATGGCTGAGCCAAATCTCTTTTTAGCCATTCACCCCCATGCCATATTCCAAGCATGAATGTGGGACTCAAACCGAAAGAACCAACCAGGGCATCTCGAGGCTAAACCACCTCACCCTCATCAATAGAACCCAGACTTTACCGTAATCCATCCTAGATCACTAGGTCAATACAATGAACATGTAATAGCAAGATTTTTCATGATCTCCACCAGTTCAGTAGGTCAAACAAGCATCAATGCTATATGGTTTCTCCACCTAGACATTGAGGAATTTTCTTCTATCATAGTCTCTCAGGCTTTATCGCAATCCACAGTCTGATCTAGGGATCACTAAGACCTAAACTGAGACACCACCCTCTAGGCTTTACCGTATATCCCGCCATTCACCAACAAGGATTCATAGGCTTAATCAAGGGCAAACACCTATTGGCTTTGTCGTATATCCCTCCATTCACCGGCAAGGATTCATAGGCCCACTAAGGCACACAACATTGATTTACCGTAACTCACCATCTGGATCAGGGGTTCCTAGGCGAGTGGTTTTACCGTGATCCATAGTCTGATTCATGGACCACTAAGCCATGTGTTCTATCATTCAGAGATCCACCTCACTCAGCTTTGAATCCATCTAACAATCTAGCTCAACCAAAATGTGAGAATCTCATCACACCATGGCTATCCAGAAATTTCAAGGCTAGGTTGAAAACATTATCACACTTGGCATAACCCATGCCATAATAGTAAAGAACCACATGCAATACCTTGCATGCCAAATCTAGCAAGGAAATCACACATGCAAATCGATAACTGCAAAGAATCATGTTGTAGGTGTTTGATCCTACTCTTCCTTGCTTGTTGCTTCCTTCTTCTTCCTTTCTTTTCCTTTCCTTTCCTTTCATGATCCAATGCCAAAATGCTCCAAGAAAACTCAGTGTCCAAGAGTGAGAGAGACAGATAGAGAGAATAATGAGGCAACTCCAAAACTGAATTGACTAAGCTTACGCTAACCAAGCCTGCGAACTTATCCCAAGAATCCTTTTTATCAATGAGGTCTCTGTTTTCTTCAATTTCCATTATTTTCCTTCAATATACTCCTCAGATGCAACTTGTAACCTTTCACCTCCCTATTCCCTTATTTTCCTTTATTTTCATAAATAAATGTGGCAAAAATGTTTTTTTGCCTTTAATCCCTTTTCCATTGCCTTTGCCAATTTTCTTTGAACATAATAACCAAAATAAACGCCCACACTAGGATGTGTTGCCCAATATTCAACCTGGAATGCTTGTCCCATCACCGTGGCTTTATTATTTTTACATAAATTTTTAACCAAAACTATTACAGTACCTATCTATCAAAGCCTTTTGTTTTTCACATCTACCAAACCAAATGTACCGTTTCACTTATTCTTTATAACTCTGCAAGTCAAACCTAGACATAGGAAAGGAGCTATTAATTGCATACATGAAATCTATTCACAATTGCCGGCAAAAGGAGAGTGACCCTCTGATTCCTCCGCACAGTAACTTCTCATGTTGCCATGGACGGAGAGTAGTGTCGTCCATAGGAGAAATAGAGGAAGCCATGGATGAATAAGTGGTTGCAGTGACGTATGTTTCATGTGGAATCGCGGTGTTCGTTAAAGTGAAAGGTATTCACGCTGACACTGATGTAGCCACGCATTCCTGCTTTTGTCGGGCATTATGGGTACCATTCGTAAGTTCACGATATCGATATTTTTATGTAAAGAATAAATCCAAAACAAATCGCATTTATGAACGAGAACTACGTTTTATCATTTATTAGTTAAATCTTTATATATCAACGAGCTACGAATTAAGGATCTTAAACATATTGTTGCGTGTCGATCACATCACCTACTGTAAGCTTCGACAATAATAATAACAAACCTACCTATATATTTTACAAAATTTTACAAATGGATATGGATATAGATTAGACAAAGAAAGTGAGTAAGTGGATTCAATGATTAAGATCAGATGAGTGATTCCTTTAGTAGTAAATAAAAAAATTAAAAATTTTATTTATTATATAAATCATTTTTATTATATTGAAGTTATTGTCTTTAAAAATTTAATTATATAATATTATATATTATATTATAATATATATTATATATTTATGAATGATAAATAAAAATATAAATTTAATTTAAAATTGAACTTTTCATTACATTAAAAGAACTGCAGTATTATTCCAAACTTTGCACATTGTTTTATATTATCTGGAAAATTTATCTTCAACTTAGTTTTATCCTAAGGAAACCCTTCATGCTTTTATAGTACCAGTTAAGGGTCTGCCCAAACAAGCTAGACATAATCGATATTACTTATATTGTAACTAATTATTATATTCCATTTTAAATAATAAAAAACATTATCATTAAATTTAATTTATTTTAAAAAAATTCTTATTATTTATTTTTTTAAATACCAATTATTTATAATAGAGAGTATATAATATCATATTTATAACTTAATATCCAATATAAATTTTAACATTATAATTTTCAAACATTATCATATATATCTTATTAATTTAATATCAATTAAAAAATTTAACATTATGAATTTTGAACATTATATCTTTTATATATATATTTAACTTACACCAATCTAGATTAATCTTATCCAGAGATTTATCAAGTGATGAGAGGAATCAAATCTTTTGAGGTGCATACATTTCCTCAAGTTTTGCACTCAAAAAAGAGGTTTTCACCTCAAGAGATTTGATCCCTATGAGAACTCGATAGATTTGGGGTTAAGATGGATCTAGGATAGTTTTTATACACACATACCATATCTAGGTTGGATCAATCTCTACATCTCTCTCTCTCCTTCTCTCATTCTCTCTTCCTTCCCGCTTTAATCTCTCCCTCACTCCATGTCTCCACCATTCTCTCTTTATGTATTTCTTTCTCACTCTCTCTCTCTCTCGTCTTCCAACTCTATCTCTCTCTCCCTTCCTCTCTCGTTTTATTTCTCAAGTTCTCTTATTTTTCCTTCCTCTCTCTCCCTTTCTCTCTGGCCTGCCTCTATCTCTCCTGTCAATTTTTGTATCTCTCTCTCTACCCTCCAACTATGTCACTATGTCACTCCATATCTCCTTCTCTCTCTCCCACCTTTGTCTCCATGTCTCCCTCCCACTCTCTCTATTTCCCTTCTCTCCCTCTCTATCTTCTCCCGCTCTCTCCCTCTCTTCCTTTGTTTCCTCTCTTTCTCTTTCTCCAATTTTCCCTTATATGTTAATTTTGTTATATTAGGGACAAATTCCCTCTTTTCAATAATCTTCCTTATCAAGGAAGACCCCTACTATCCCTTGGAAGAATTTAATTTGTTTGTGGAAAAATATATTTTTATATGGAAACCCCCATGTGCACAAAAAGGTCACGTTGAGCCAAAAGGAAATTGGACACCCTTGCATGGCTTAAATACAAGTCGAATTACCCTCATTAAGAGATAATAAATCATTTTTCTTTATTTGGTTTGGCTTGCACAAGTCTGAAGTAATTCACGGAGATTGGTTTGTACAGGTCTGAAACTACAGGGTCTGAAGATTGCACATGTGATTAGAATTTTTCTTTCTCATCCGCAAGGATGCTACATTGTATTTTTGGTCGTCATTGCAAGCACGTAGGCTCAAGAGTGTAGTTGGAGGGTTTCAACCACACACACATCTCTCTCTTCATGTGGTTGGAACTTAGAGTTTTATTTTGACAATTGACTACAATTAACTGAAAATTCTAACAATTGATGATAGTTGACCACAAGCTTTTGAATCATGGTTTTGATTATTAGCATTATTGGGTTCATCTCTTGGATGTTGTTTAGTTTAATTTTCTCGATAGTTTTGTGGTTGAAGATATGAATCAATATACTCTCTCTTTGCTAAAACATTGAATGAAAATCTAATAAGAAGAGAAGTTTGGAACTTTTCCCCCCTTGTGGGGTTTTCCCTAAACTCCGGCCATTCCTGTGTTTCTAGATGTGAATTATTTTCTTATATTGTTCCTTTATGTTTTGATGCATTGACGATGATATTGTTATTTCTATATAATTACATATGTTTTTGAATAATTTTATGATGTTGTGGGGTTAAATTAACATGTAAATGAAGAAATGAAATAATCTAAAGAAAAATAAAAATATAGCCCTAAGAAAAATTAACATTGTTTTAGAGCTAGATTAAACAAAAGTCATTGAGATCACTCTTGCTAATACACCATTAATGAGAGGAAGAGAAGAGGGAGGAGACGTAAAAGAATACTAGGGTTTGAAGGAAACCCTACGCAATTTTGTAATTATGGTTTGATGGATATCATATGGTTAGGGTTTGGAAGAAACCCTAGCATAAGATAAAGGCTTGAGTTTTGTTGTTTTGAAACCCTAACATGATCAATAAGAAGTTGTGCTAACACTTGTGACATATTTAAGCATAGCCCTAGATAGGATAACCTCAATAAGGCATGCTTGATGTGAGGTCAATGGAATCATTGAAGGCATCATTGTTACATGGATAATAGATAGTAATGACTCTTGAATGCTGGTTCAAGAGGGATATGACCACTTCTCCTTAAAAGCTAAGTACCTTTTAGATTTATGTTAATTCTTTGTCATAGTATTCTTGTTTATATTTATTGATTTGATTATTGGTTTGAATGAATATTTGAGTATCTAATTCTTCTAATCTATAAATGAGATGTGATAAGAAAATCTTTCTCGAGGATCATCTAAAGTGAAGCAAAAGAAAGTTAGTGCAAAAAGAGGAAAGCTAGTACCAGAAAAGGAAATAGGAACCTGGTGAAAAGTTGAAAAAGTGCTCCCACTATTAATAACAAATAAGAGATACAAACTACAGAGGTATATGAATACTACAAAGTATATATGGTATATTGTTTCAATGTCATGATTTAGCTGCAATATTGCAAGGCAAGTTGAGGTTTAGGGTATGGCAATAACATCACCTTCATAAATAACTCATGGATGCATATGAAATGTAAGTATGATCTCTAGTACGTGTGATATATTGGTACACTTGATATTTAGAAAGGATCTTATATTTTAGACATGGTGGACTTCTTGATTTTATGAAGCTTCCTATATGCATTGATTTAAGTATATGATGACTTGATACTATTGTTAACGCTTGTAATAAGCATGGTAACCTTGATGTTAAAAGTGTAATAGTAAGATTGATATTGAGGACCTTCTTGTTAGGTTTTGATAAGCTTAGTAAATTTGAAAATGTGGTAAATTTGGATTCCTTGTCTTGATGGTTGGATAATTTGATAAAGAAGTGATGTTATGATTATGATCATTGAAGTATACTCCTATTAGCTATTCTAATTATTTTGCACTAACTTCTGATGAATGTTTCATGTCATCTTCATATATGATGATGAAGTAGCTAATGTTGATATGCTATGCATATGATGCATAATTTTTTTAAAAACTTGATATAGTTTGACTTCATGATTTGAAAATTTTATTGATGTCGCACAACATTATGATAGACAAGCTGATGCCTTGAATGATTATGACTAAAGTGGCTTCTCATTCAGAGGGAGAAACTCTCCATGAGATCTGTACATCTATTATTAATTGCAGAAAATGAATAGAAGACACATGATTGTTGAAGGAATTAATTATGGTCATGAATAACCATCTAATATTGCTAAAGAAGTTTTGGCAAGTTATGATATGAGAAGAGAAGGTGTCTCCTAGTCTAAGTCTCAATTGTTGGGATAAAGGATTAAGGGTGCAATTATAATCCTCTCAACTACATGGAAGAAGGCCTATGCGTGTAATTGAGCATATAAAACTAAAATCCTATGAGACTAGGAGTGCACCAGGAGTATGAAAGACCTACATACGAGGATTAAATAATGAAAATTTTCATGAGCATGGAAGTTTTAGGATCTATATAAAGTTTGAATTATAATATAAAATGGAATTTCATGGCTAATATTATGTTTGCAGGATACTAAAATATGCATATCAGTATGTTGTTTTCCTTGACCTAGTCATTTGAGCTAGTACATGACAATATTTGATAACAGCTGCAAGGGTTTGACAAGATTTGGCTTATTGGCTTGGCTCAAAATAGATGATGAGAAATATTGGCTTAGATAATTGATGATGCCTTAGAATTTTGACATAATTCTTGATAGTTTATAAATATGTTTTGACTTATGGAATGCTTGAATCCATAGTGATAACAAATCAGGGTTTTGATTAGATTTGCTACTTGATAGTGGGAATTTTCCTTGATATGCTGGTATGACTTATTTGACTTGGTGGGATAAGTGATCCCCCACATTCATAAATGATTATGGATTAGAACCTTTGGCATTTAGCATATTAATTGAAGTCTAAACAATTTTAATTCACTATGCAGTTATCTCACAATGAATGGATGAAACTTATATGACTTATCCCTGGTGTATGCATTTTCATCTAGTGACAAAAATGATTTATATTATGATCATCAGAATGACTTGATCAAGTTTGGCTTCATATTTCTTGGTAAATAACAATTGTTGACATGGAAATAGATAAGGTTGTAACTTGGTATTTGGATGTCAACTCTACCTGACATTTGGTTTGAACAGTTTTCCACAGTCATATTGGCAGAAACTTTTATGAATAGTTTTGACTTAGCATCTAAGATTTGATAAGCTGACTTGGTTGATTTCATATGCACAATATTGATTTGTGTGAGGTTAAGTATATTGGTTTGATAATTATAATGTTTGCAAATAGAATTGTATGGTTTGAAGCCAACTTTTTGAGTCTGGTATGTTTGCATTAACAGTTACTTGGTTAAGCCAAGTATGTCGATCCAAGCATCTACTTCAAAGTGATCTAAGGTATGACATTGATTTTGGTTTAATATGTTGATGGTCTATTCTTGACAGGTAATGAGACTCCGATGATCAAGGTAAGAGGGAGTTGGCCTCTAAAGTTTGAAAAAAAAGAATCCTGGCATGATGAATTACTTTCTAAAGTTTGGAAATTAAAATATATATGATAAAGATATTGAAGAGTTTTTGGAACAAGGAAATGAAAATACTTGGAAACTCTGATTGAATTTCAAGAAGTTATGCAAAGTATATTGCTAAACCTAACTTGGAAAGTGACAATTGATTAAAGCCTTGATGTTCCTTGTGAACACCCATAAAGACATGTATTTTGCAGAGAACAACCTGATTCAATTCATGATTAAGTCACTTCATACACATTGAGTTTCCGAAAAGCACATTTTCATATATTCACATGGGATGATCAATCTTGGTTTGACATATATTTCTAGGGATGTATGATGGCACATATACACTAATGATGACTGGGATGGAGATCATTATTGACAGAAAGATAACATTTCAGTGTTTCTTTAGCTTGGGACTCTCATGCCATTTTGATGAGAAGGAAATAGGAGTCTTTAGCCTTAAGCGTGGCCGAGGTTGAGTACATTGTTACTAGCACGACTAATTGTCCTGCAGTTTGGTTAAGGAATATCTTTATAGAGTTATTTAAGAAGGTTTTGGATATGAAAATGTTACCTTATGATAATAAAAAGTGGGATCTGATTGGTAGAAAGTCTTGTATATTGCTAGGACTGAGATATCTCCTTGTGTTGAGACAATGCTACTATATGAGATAATATTAGGCTTGTGGTTGTTGCCTCTGTCAAAGGGAGGATGAATATGGTATCCTTTTGTGACATGCATTTATTCTAACATAATATTTGATTTTATGAACTGCATGAACAAGAAATCACAGGACTACTGCTCTTGCTAATATATGAGGCAGTGTGATTGAAATATTCATTGAGACATTTAAATCAGTACTAGATATGATCATGTTGATATGTTTCTCATATATAGGGAGAAGGGTTGATCGAGGAGAATAAGCCAAATATTCCCCGCTGTATGAGCTCACAGGATGTGGAATTGAGATGGAGGGCTCCTTAGGTTAAGGGATCTCTAGACAATAGGATAGTATCCCTATCTGTTACTTATAGGGTGGAATATGTTTATCCCCTATCTTGGTCTATCATAGTATATCCTAGTTTGCATCATACCCACAAGTTGGGATTGTTACAATTTTCACTCACCACTTGGCCAATGGGTTGTGAGCGCTTGGAGGTGTGTGATCCTTACCTTTGGTAAGTCGGGCATCTCTCCCAAGCTTATTATGTAAGGTGTTCTACCACATGATTCTTGATGGGAATTTTTGTGAATATCAAAAAAGGGTGGAAGATGTATGCTTTCCTATGAGATGACTTGGGGTGAGAGTGCCCCATAGGACCTTCCCCACTATCATAGACATGAGGTGAGAGTGTCCCATAGGACGTTGCTTATTTTTATTGGATTCCAAGTTGAGATGTGTTTTCTTATGTAGTTCCAAGCTGACCATGGTTGTGTGATGATAATCTCTTTGATGTTTCACACATAGTAGCAATGAGATCCCCATTGATAGTGATTATAGGTGGTAAAAGTGGCTCCTTGATGTTAGTTTTTCTATAATTCGAGGTGTTATAGTCAAGAAATTTTTTGGAGAGGCAAGAATACAAGATTTTTCCATAGCCCAAAATTCATTTATGGAAATTCCACTACAAGTCTCTCAATTCGATTACTAACCTATTTTTTAATGTTTCTGAAGTCTAAACTTAGGAAAATAGGTTAATTAATTAAAATTAATTGAGATATGGTGTGAATTATCTAGAAAATTATATAGATCAACTAGGAAGTTCAATTTCCTTGGGAAGTTAGATTTATAAAGAGTAGAAGTAGTTGTCAGAAAACCATAGAAGGAAGTACAGATAGTGAGGGGTAGAGACAGTGAGGCCATAGGAATTTTTCTAGATTTAGTACAGTGCATTGCGGAGAAAGGTCCATATTTCTTCAGGAGGATGCATAGAGGCAGCGCAGACCCCTCAAAGGGAAGTTTTATTTTTACTGAGGGGAAGATGTCTTCAGTTCCATAGGTCGAATAAAGATTCCAGAGTGACAGAGAAGAATTCTCCCTGTTAGTAGCAGGAAGGATGACTTGATTAACAAACAATTCTAGAAATACGTGTGGTAGGCAACTTCATGTTGACATAGAGCATCTGCACACTAGTTGGACGAATTTATTTTTAGTAGTGGTCAAGGTCCTATATTTGATCTAAAAATGGGGCACTTAGGCTTCTTGTCTAACTTACAAGGACCTCTCCCACTTCCAAAGCTTAAATATTCCCAAGTCTTTATGATTAACCAATGCAGAATTAAATATGTGCTTGAAATAAAGTGTATGCTTATTTTTCTTGTTGACTGTTTATGTCTTTTAAAGTCTATTTGCTTGAACTTACATAACAACACTAAAGTAGCAGATATAATGCAGCAATAAAACAACACACATAAGACATCAATTTAATTAGGAGTTCACCGAAAACTCTTGGGCTACATCTCCATGAGCTCTAGTCAACTCAACTAGGCTCTCTGGGATTATGGAAAAGTCCTTTTACAAGCCCTTGGCTCAACTCCACTATTTTACACACAAATAGTGGGTTTAGACACCATTTTATCCCTAGCTCTTGAAGCTCTCAGCTCTTCTGGTTCTTGGCTCTCACTCTGGCTCTTAGCTCTGGCTTTTGGCTCTAGCTCTTAGCTCTGGATCTCTTTGCTTTTGTGCTCCTGCCTCAGCACCCTCTCTATCTTTGTCCTTCTATGGCTTTTAAGCCAATCAACGCTGTCTGTTCGTTTCCTCTTCTAGGCTCTCTGGCTCCAGGCCTCTGTCCGCTCAAATCCCCATCTGAGCTTTAGAAATCATTGCTAAACACCTTCAAGGATGATGGCAATCTGTTCTGTAATGGAAGGACCATCGATGGCTTTGAAATCATTAGAATAGTCATTCTCTATGTACACAAAGAAATACTCTAAAACTCAGGAAAATCCACCAATCTTCCATTTATCGGACTTCAAAAATCATTGAATTTGCCCTACATTCCTTTCAGGTCTGCCTTTGGGCACTATCATGATCTTTACCATCAATCTATAGGATCTATGATCCAACGGTCATCAAGCATTTTCGAGCGGCTTAGGAGTATGGAGGTTACCCACAAAAAAAGGCAGTTTCCCTATTCCTCCACCAAGCCACACATCGTTCATTATGTGGGATCAGGCGGAGCCAGCCCAGAACCATTTACTCCTTGAGGCCTGCCCGAAATCCACCTTTACAAAACTCAAATTATATAGATCGTGCCTAAATTCCCCTTCGGGTCCGATGTTATCGCTTTCGGGCATTTTCCTTTGTATTTGTAAGAATACATTAAAACACTGAAATATCGTCGAATGGATTTATGGCAAACTTGAAATGTTATGCATTTACATCTATAAGTTCCATCGGGTCTGGTTATATCGCATTCGGGTGCATTCCTTTGTATTTCGTTTATTTAATGAAATCACGAAATACAAAGAAAAAGCCTTGTTTCCGGATCTCAAAATATATCAGATATCATCTATAGTCCCATCAGGTCTGGCTATCGCGAGTCATATTTATACCGGCCCCACTTTGTTGTAATGCTTCAACGCGATATTGCGATGTGATTGATCGCAATCACATATCGCATAGACCATGGGTCTTTCCATATGGCATGGCCTATGATGACATCGATCTGCTAATGTCGATATCAGTAATCACAATATCGCTCGGCCTGGGGTCCCACCTTAAGTCCCATATCCTCACCGATGTCGATCTATCGATTTCCGCGATTGTAGTATCACATCGGCCCGAGTCTTCTGTTGTATTGCATGTATGCCTCCGACTCAATATGTTGTGGATCAGCGATCGGGTGCTTCTCCCATTTCCACTTAAGTTCGCTCTTTTGCCCTGGTCTGATGCAATTTCCCTTTATAAGGGTTTTTTGCCCATTTTAGAGGATTTTTCCTCTTTTTCTAAAGAACATAGGGCATATTCTTTCTGCGATAACTTCTACATCCTAAGTCCATTTTTGCCTATTCAAATTGTAATAGATTGAGGATGAAAATATCTCTGTAATGGGGCTATTTCCAAGAACTTCCTTGGAATTTCTTTTTCCTCAGTGAGGAACACTTAGACTTAAGAGTATATCCAAAATCCATTTTGGATCATGCCTTCTCACTAAAAAAAACTTTTGGTCTCCAAAAGACTAATATGTTGATCTAAACAGTAAATGAGAGTAACAACACCCTATTCTTTTGCTTCCACACACTTGCCTTGCATAATGCATCTAAACCAAAGTCTCTGACTAGCTCCCATCCTAGATGGGCTAGTCTTCCTAGGAAGAGTTGTCTTCCTTCTTGCCTTCCTGTAAAACTTCTACTGAAATGGTCTTAGAAGGTGGTTTGAACTTCTTTACCTTGATCATTGATCCAAGGTGGCTCAAACAAATGTGAAGTTCATCTACTCCACAAAACTTTCATTTGTATCTACTTGACAAGCTATCAACAACAACTGTTAACAGCAACAGAAATACAGGCAACAACTGGATGGCTTAAACTCCTGCTTCAACAAAATAAAAAGATTTCACAGCTTATGAACACCTCCATGTCTTACATCTACATACAAATGATGGAATAGATAACAAGCCCACAAAACATGCCTTTAAACAAATGAATCTTCAAGTCAAGCATGTAGAAAAAGACCATTAGGACTCTTTTCAAAAGATGAAACACTTCCTTATTATCTCCATCTTGGAGACCAAGTCAACTTTTCCCAAGTCAACATTGCATCAAATTCATGTCAAAGCAATCAACCCTACAAGTTAATTACACATACATGTTCAAAAAAAGGAAAACATCAACATCCCTGTGTCCATGCACATCATGCTCATGCATCCATTTCATCCTTCAACTTTCACTTAAGTACATTGTACTTTCGAAGTTGAAATGAAATATAATGTTGCAGCAATAAAGTGAGTCTCCTACTCAACTTTTCCATTCACCTTCATGGTAAGAACCTACAACTTGCATTTCATTAACAAGGAAATGCAAATACATGCATTAATAGAGATGCAACCTTAATTGGATAAGAACTCTAGCCATTTCTAACCAATCCCTTTCAAAGTTACTACCTTTGTTTGCACATCAGCATCAACATGTGAATCATCCTGAGATACATTAGTCATGGAATCTTCCTTTCCATTTCTGCCATATTCTCTTTCTACTTTCTTCAGCTTTTGTGGAAGCATTACTAGATTTAGAGTCCAACATCTTTCAGCAAGATGTCCTTGCTTATGGCAGTAAGTACAACACATGTGCATCCTCTTGACAGCATGATTTTCCTCGTCCAATCGACCTTTGGATATTTTCTTCTTTTCCTTCAAAAGTTTCCTGTATGTGGCCATTCTCTTCCAACATCTAGAAACATGATAGTTATCCAAACCACAAAAGGAACATAAAATTATTTCCCATGCTTATGTGGAAATTTATCATGCTTTGCAAAATCAAAAGGAAGATGATTAGAACTAGATTTATACATTTCTCTTTCACCTTTATTTCCTTCATGAGGAGGTGAAGCAAATGAAGAAGTGTATCCCTTTGGAACCCAATCAATCTCTTCAAGGCTGTTACAGTCTCCCTAACTCTTTGCTTCATGTCTGTGCTTATGAGAACCTACATCCTGCAAATTTTGTTTCAAGCTATTGCATTCCTCCTGAATACAACATTCACACTCTTGAAGAGTTGCAATGCAACTCCTTCTTGGAGTTGTTTTAATGGTCTTCATGCCAACTTTGAAACTTTCTCCATAAGATTTTCTATAGCCAAGACCCAAATACTTAGGCCTTTCCTCAATTATTATTGGCTCAACAATGCCTTGTGCATGTCTACCCAACCCTTTTCCTTCATAGCCCATCTTGGACATTACCTTGGAACCTATGCCTTTGGTATGTTTTTCAAAAGAACCAATATAAGCATTCTTAGAGGAATTTGAAGACAAACTAGAATGGCTTACCTCTACTTCAAGCTGATACTTGACTAAGGCTTCTCTGGAAACAAATATTTGTGACTCCAACTAATACATTCTTTTCAGGTTCATATTTGCAATATGAAGTTGCCTCTCCATTTCCTGCAGTCTGGCAGAAAGCACCTGCTTCTCTTCCTCAACAGAATTCATCTGCTCTCTAAGTATGCTGCTCTTCCTTCCATCCTCATACATTTCTCTCACTTTGTCCATTATGATGAACAAGTCTTTCTTCAAGTCTCCATTAAAGATTCTTGTGATGAAGGAGAAGCTTGAGGATACACTTGTAGAAGTAGTCATTATGCCAATAAACAAAATAACTTCAAACAAGATTAATAAAGAGCTTATTTAGCAAATTTTTGCAACAAACCTCTTGTGCTTCAAGGATTGCCTTGAGGTCCTCTGGGATAAGAAGAATTCCTTCAGCTCTTATTCCTTCTTGTCCTTCCTAGACTGATCTATCAACAACTTTCCCTTCACCTCTGCAAACTCAAACAATGGTCAGTCTAAAAACAAGCATATAATCAACCTCTGACTGTTTAAACACCTTTTAGACAAGCAATTTTTGCTCTGTCAATCAAGAATTTTGATATAACCTTCTTTTGAAGGCATGGTTAATCAATCTCAAGCTCTGATACCACATTATTTGAAAATGGGGAACTTAGTCTTCTTTGCTAACTTACAAGGACCTCTCCCACTTCCAAAGCTTAAATATTTACAATTCTTTATGATTAACCAATGTATAATTAAATATGTTCTTGAAATAAGATGTATGCTTATGTTTATTGTTGATTGTTTATGTGCTTTTAAGTCTATTTTCTTGGACTGACATAACAATACTAAAGTAGCAGATATAATGTAGCAATAAAACAACACACATAAGATAGCAATTTAATTAGGAGTTCACCCAAAACTCTTGGGCTACATCTCCATGAGCTCTAGTCAACTCAACTAGGCTCTTTGAGATTATGGCAAAGTCATTTTACAAGCCCTTGGCTCAACTCCACTATTTTACACAAAAAAATGGGTTTAGGCACCATTTTATCCTTGGCTCTTGAATCTCTCGGCTCTTCTGGCTCTCGTCTCTCGCTCTAGCTCTCGGCATTGCTCTTGGCTTTGGCTCTTGGCTTTGGCTCTTGGCTCTGGCTCTCTTTTCCTTCGCTTCCTACTTTGTCCTAGCTTTCTACGCTCTTGTCTTAGCACCCTCTCTGTCTCTGTCATTCTATGGCTTTTAAGCCAACCGACATTGTTTGTCCATTTCCTCTTCTGGGCTCTTTGGCTCCTAGCCTCTGTCCACTCAAATCCCCCTCTGAGCATTAGCCATCATTGCTAAATGCCTTCAGGGATGGTGGCCACCTATTCTGTAACAGAAGGACCATCAGTGCCTTTAAAATCCTCAGAATAGTCATTCTCTGTGTACATAGAGAAACACTCTAAAACTTGGGAAAATCCGCCAATTTGCCACTTATTGGACTTCAAAAATCATTGACTCTGCCCTATATTCCTTTCTAGTCTACCTTTGGGCACTATCGCGCTCTCCACCATTGATCTACGGGATCTCTGATCCATTGGTCATCATGCATTTTCGGGCGCTTAGGAGTACAGAGGTTACCCACACAAAAAGGCGATTTCCCTATTCCTCCACTAAGCCACGCATCATTCATTGTGTGCGATTATGTGGAGCCATCCCAAAACTATTTTCCACTTGAGGCCCGCCCAAAATTTTCCTTTATGAAACTCAAATCATATATATCACACCTAAATTCCCTTTAGGGACCGGTTTTATCGCTTTCAGGTGTTTTCCTTTGTATTTGTAAGAATACATTAAAACACTGAAATACTGTCGAATGGCTTTATGGTGGACTTAAAATGTTATGCATTTGCATCTATAAGTTCTATCAGGTCCAATTATATCGCATTCGGGTGCATTCCTTTATATTTCGTTCATTTAATGAAATCGCAAAATACAAAGAAAAAGCCCTGTTTCTGGATCTTAAAATATATCAGATATCATCTATAGTCCCATTGGGTCCAGATATCGTGAGTCTTATTTATACCAGCCCCGCTCCGTGGTAATGCTCCGAGGCGATATTGTGATGCAATCAATCACAATCGCATATCGCATAGACATGGAGTCTTTCCATATGGCATGGTAGATGCTGACACTGATCTATTCACGCAGCTATCAGCAATCGCAATATCGCTCGGCCTGGGGTCCCGCCTTAAGTCCCGTGCCCTCACCGATGTTGATCCACTAATTTTGGCAATTGCAGTATCACATCGGCTTGGGTGTTCCGTTATATTGCATGTCTACCTCTGACCCGATATGTCGTAGATCAACAGTGAAGGGTTTCTCCCCTTTCCGCTTAAGTTGGCTCTTTTGCCTTGGTCTGATGCAATTTCCCTTTATAAGGGTTTTTTTCCCATTTTAGAGGATTTTTCCTCTTTTTCTAAAGAACATAGTGTATCTTCTTTCTACGATAACTTCTCCATCCTAAGTCCATTTTTACCTGTTCAAGTTGCAGTAGATTCAGAATGAAAGGATCTCTTCAATGGGGCTATTTCCAGGAACTTCCTTGGAAGCGAAGAAGGGAATTTCATTATTCAGAGGGAGAAGAAGGCTGAAATTTTTTAGGGTTGCGTAGTGCCCAACCTGGCAGTACGAATTGCTAGGAAAATTCAATTTTTAGTTTCATGTGGTAGAAAAATCCTTTTTCCCAAAATAGTGATTCTAACAATTAGAGGGAGTAGCAATAACTTAGTTTTTCGCTGACCAGATTCTGTGGCTAGATGTAGAGTGTTTTTCAATAGTTTTCAGTAAAATAACCAACGTCGGGTGGAAGAGAAAAGCACATAGACAGGGAAAAATTATCTTAGTGGATCTTGAGTTTTAAATATCTAATTTTTCATGTTACAAATTGCAAGTAGTTGTGAGCATATATTTTCACTCTAGAAGAAGTGTGAATAGAAGATCTAGTAGTTGAGAAGAGGGAAAGAGGGATTTTTTGATAGTTTCAGATATGGCCACAACTAAGCCTATAGATTAGGATATGTTGGAAGGAACCTCCAACTATGTTATCTAGAAGGCTACGATGTTCTTCCTTCTAGATGAATACAACCTAAAATACTATGTGGATAATGTTGTAGCAGTGACCCAGGATATAGATCAACTGAAGGAGTACAAGAAAGAAATGGCAAAGACATAGCAGCTGATCTTGGATGGAGTCTGAGATAATATTGTCTCACATGTAGCTAGCAAATGGACTACAAAGAAATGTGTGATGCTCTCTCCATGCTATATTAGAGTTCTTCCGAGCATCAAAAGTTTTTTTCCTGGGAGAAGTTGAGAAGCATAAGGATGCAGAACGGCGAGAGCGTAGATGGCTTCCTCCCTAGGATTCAAAAGACTCATGATCAACTGATAGCCATTGGGGAGGCAACCCAACCCACAAATCTTGAAAATCTAACACTAAATAGTTTCTAAGAGGACTGGAAAGTGTTTTTCCAAATTATCTTGGGAAGGGACACATTACCAAGTTGGGACAAAATGTGGGTCGATCTACAAAAGGAGTTGAGATGTGCTTTGTTGAAGAGTACCATAAGTTGAAGCAACAACAAGGGCATGAAGAGTGAGAAGGAAGAAGAAAATGTGGCCCTATCATCCAAAGGCCCTAGTTAGGGGAAGGGGGAGAAGAAGAAGAACAACAAGGTCATGTTAATGATAAAGTGATTCAGATGTGGTGAACTCAGTCACTAAAGTATGCAGTAGACTCTCAGGAAGAGGGACAATTAGGAGAACCAAGACCAAGAGGTAGCATCAGCCAGGATAGACAAGTTTTCCTCTAGGTTGGAGGAGGACTTCGCTATGATGACAACCGTAACTTTAAGAGTGAGTTGGGGTGACTTGGAGTTGTAGTCCTAGAGATTGTAGACATAGGAAGTGTTCATTGAGGTGTCTCCCTCATGGATCATTACCTTGATACAAGGGACAACAATATTCAATACCAAGATGGATTAGTGCCAGTTGATGCAGTCATATTCGACAATGAAAGTTGCATACTAGTAGCAGTCAGGTGATGAGGAGGATAACGCAATGTAAAGTGGCACAATGTAGAGTAAGGAGTAGCGCAGTTTATTTAGTAGACAATGTATATGCTAGTAGCAGTAGGAATCAAGAGACGAATGCATCAAACATAGATGATTTAGTATTTTGGATGCTTCTCAGTTGGAGTTGTTGCAACAACAAAAAATGAGAGGGAGTTGTAATACAAATGTAGAGTTTGAAGAAGTTTCAGCAACAACACAAATGCAACATCATAGTTGTGCAGTGGTTGGTGGGAAGTGGAAGGAATTTATAGTGGCCAAACATCCTTAGCTTGGTAGAGGGTGATATAGAGATAGGGTGTTAAAGCACTATCGCACTATAATACTTTCTTCACTAAGAGGGAGTGTTAGTTTTTGTAGCACAAAATGTGTTCTAGTATAGAACCTTTGTGGAGATGCTAGAATATAGGAGTTCTCCATAACCCTTAAATCATTTTTGTAAATTCCTCCTAGAAGTGTCTCAATTATATTATTAACCTATTTTGTAATGTTTCCTATGTCTAAATTTAGGAAAACTAGTTAATGAATCAAAATTAATTGAGATAAAGTGTGAATTATGTAAAAAATCACATGAATCGATTAGGAATTAATCTCGACCCTTGATTAAGTTTTAATATTGGTTGTTGGTTCTCCAATAGAGGATTATAAGAATAAGCCAATGGGTATATGGAGAACACACTTGAGACATTTGTGGAGTTTGATTTCATTAGGAAGTTCGATTGCCAGAGAGTAGAAACAATTGTCGGAAATCCATAGAAGGAAGCAGAGACATTGAGGGGTAGAGAAAGAGAGGCCAGAGGAAGTTTTCTAGATACAATGTAGTACATTACAGAGAAAGGTTGAAATTTCTCCAGGAGGCTGCACAGAGAAACACAGACCCTCAAAGAGAAACTTGATTTTTTCTAAGGGGAAGATGTCCTCAGTTCAAGAGGCCAAGAAGTGATTCCAGAGTGCTAGAGAAGCATTTTCCCCTATCAGTAGTAGGAAATATGGATTGATTAACATATGATTCAGACAAAACATGTGTTAGGTAGCTTCAAGTTGACGCAGATCCTGCGTGGGCCTTGTAGGATGACCTACTTTTTAGTAGCAATCAAGTGTTGAGATTACTTGGAGAGAGGGTAATTTCCCTCAAGATACCTTTTCCAGTATTTTCTATACAAGATTGCTAGTTTTTGGCATCTAGATTGTACTCTTAATTTCTCACTACTGCATAATAATAAAAACCCTCAATTGTTGTGCCAATTTTCCAAAGTTGGATATTTTCGAGGACATTTGTCAAAAAATAGATGTGTTAATTTTTATGTGTGTGCTCTAGTATTTTCTCAGTTTCCAATGCTATTTTCTGTAGGTTTTAACCCCGAACAGTAATTACTTGCATACAAATTCTAAATCACAGGAAAAATAAAATGAGAGAGCATAACACATAAAACACATATACACAGAGATTTCCCACTGGATCTCAAAACCAAGACTACCATCTTGATTTTTCATTATATTCCTTTCAATGTTACAATACATATTTATACATGCCGAAGCATCCAATACCATGGACCGAAAACCATAGGTAGGTTCTCCCAACCTAATATAGGGTCCAAAAAAAAAATTCTCGGGATGCTGCCCTGAACCCCGTAGAGGGGGGCTACCCGCGCCCCCTGAGACCCCCCCACTGCGCAATCGGCGCAACGAAGGGGGGGCTTCGCCACCCCTCTAACCTGCTGGTTCACTATGTAGGTTAGTCGTGGAAAGAATATAACACAACCCAACAATCTCCCACTTGTTATTTTGTTTCCACAAGGGGCCACAGGAGAGCTTAGTCATTTTTTCAGCCCTGAAACGCTCATTGTTTCTCTACACCAAGAGAAGTTCTCAGAGCTCACAGATTTTGTCAATGCATCTGCAGTATTCTTCAAAGTGTCTACCTTTACCAGCAACACCTTTTTGTCTTCTATCATATCCCTCACAAAGTGAT
>APFE030182232.1:0-10149 GCA_000404065.3 Pinus taeda
ACCAAAAGGACACCGCTCACAAACAGATCACAGTTCAATACACCAGTATTTTGACGTGGTTAAAACCCTCAGAGAGGGAAACAGTCCACGGCCTGCGCCAACGTGGCTACTACAGGCAATTTATTAATAAAAGAATGAAAATTTACATAAGCTTCTCTCATGCACGGTTAACCTACAAATGACCCTCCATGCGCTTTAAATAGAATTCATGGGCCAATCGGGTGTCAAGCCATGGATCAAGTGTCGGTAATACCGAGGAGAGAATGAACCGTCGGATCACTACATATCGTGACCGTCGGATTGTAAGTTACAAAATGTACAACGGTAAAGAAACACACTTTACCTAACTCTATACTAGACCAAGTTGAACTTAACTATTTCCTATGTGTCGGAATATCCTTACACAATTTGTATATAACTTCTTGAATTATTTTTTGTACATATCTTTGCAACAGGTTTTGTTACTTCTGTTGTTCCATTTTTTCAAAAGGAATAGCACTTTTGGTTTTCTATTGTTCCTTTTTCTAAAAGGAACAACACTTTGTGTTTTTGTTGTTCCTTTCCCAAAATGAGCAGCACTTGTGATTTTTGTTGTTCCTTTTCCAAAAGGAACAACACTTTTGATTTTTGGTGTTCCTTTTCCAAAAGGAACAACACTTGTTATTTTTGTTGGACAACACTTTTGATTTTTGTTGTTCATTTTCCAAAAGGGACAACACTTGTGATTTTTGTTGTTCCTTTTCCAAAAGGAATAGAACTTTTGATTTTTGTTGTTCCTTTTCCAAAAGGAACAACACTTTTGATTTTTGTTGTTCCTTTTCCAAAAGGGGCAGCATTTGTGATTTTTGCTGTTCATTTTCCAAAAGGAACATCACTTGTGATTTTTGCTATTCCTTTTCCAAAAGGAACAACACTTGCGATTTTTACTGTTCCTTTTCCAAAAGGAACAGCACTTGCGATTTTTGTTGTTCCTTTTCCAAAAGAGACAACACTTGTGTTTTTTTGTTCCTTTTTCAAAAGGAATAGCACTTGTGTGCTTTGCTGTTCCTTTTTCAAAAGGAACAACATTTGTGTGTTTTTGTTGTTTCTTTTCAAAAGGAACAACACTTTTTGATTTATGCCGGTCTTTTTCCAAAGGAATGACACTTGTTTGATTTTGTTGTTCCTTTTCAAAAGGAACAACACTGTTGATTTCTATTGTTCCTTTCTTCAAACGAACAACATTTGTCAACTGTTGTTGTGCCCTTCCTCGAAAGGAACACTACTCATATGATTTTGAAACATCTTGTTCCTTCTATTCTAAATTAAGGATGCTTATTGCTAATATTCTTTCAAGTCTGTTTGAATACGACTATGCACTTATGTGATGGAAACAAAAACACAGCATACGGAAATCAGTAAATCATAAATCGCTATCTTTATAAGAGACTGCCCTGAATTGGTGAAAGGACGCAGGGAAAGACATGCTTATTCATCATCTTTTGCTGCCATTGTTCTACTAACTCCGTTGTGATTGGTTATCTGTATCATGATGGTTCTTTTTTTATCTTATTTGATTATCATTCGACAATAAGACCAAAGGATCTATACCTTTCTATTGGGATATTAATACTTCTTCCACCATTCCTACTCTTAAGGAGTGTTGAACCACCCTTTGTGTATAAACAGGAAAGGCTCTTTATTAAAAACAAGAAAAAAGAAGGAAGCAAAACAGGGTTTCTAAAAATTGTCAAATTGCAAGATAGGAAGTCTCATTACGAGTTGGCGTACCATGATCATCAGGACGGAAGCGAAGTGGCATTCCCACTATGGCCACCACACCTAGGAAATGGTCCAAAAGGTATATCAAACAAATAACCCTTGGAACAGGAGGTCTCATCACGAGCCGGCCTGCCCACTATTCGTTCCTCCCTCATGAATGGCATTATGACTAACTGGTCACCAAGCCAGCATAGTGGCGTAAATTTTGACATTACACAATGCTTCCTGGCATACACAAAGGACTATGGTTCCAGGGGTGAAACAAACAACTCTGCCAAGGTTATGTACACCTGTCGGCAGTAGAGCACTCTTAATGGTATTGAAGTCGTATTTTTACACCAATAGGTAAGAAGATTGCATCCTCTTGTTTCTTATGTCGCTGTAATTAATTATATAATATTACCCAACCATATAGTGCATGACTATATATTATCGCCAATTATTACGGAGCTAGTGACAGTGACCGCATGAGACTCTCTATTTATGGAAAATGTCTTATCCCCGAACTTCCATCATATCACCACAGTCCCTTAAGTATTAAAGCGATGTAACTTTATACCTCGATTTCAGTAATAGACTATTTTTGTAAGCATGGCATATTTCCATACGTTGTTCCATAAAGACCTTGCGGCAGAACAGACGCTGCTCCTTTATTTGACGGCTGAGATAGCCTATCACATTGTGGGGGGGGAGGTAACCTCATCATTACCCAGAGCACGTGTCAGTTCGTTATTTGAGAAATTGTGTACTCGGGCACAACACGGCTCAACGGTATTATCTTTTTCTATTTTTGATTTCTTCTGCATGAGCTGCTATTCGAAGCCATTTCCACAGCATACGCCGTAGTATTAGAAGTTGAACGAGTAATACGCCACCAGCTTCTCTGCGTTTCAACAAACAGTTGTCGTTCCTTTGAGAATTTGCAGTGAAACTATGGGAGGAAGGTCAGTTCGCCGAGAACCGCAAGTATTAATTGTTTCGGCTGCAGCCCGAAGAATCCTGAAGAAAGCAGGATGGTTGACCTATCTCAACCGCCTGAAGGAGTCCAATGAAACAGTAGCGATAGAATTTTTACAGAATTTACAGAAAAACTACTCCACAGTAAGAGGAAGGCGAATAGCAGTCACCGATGACATAATAGCAAGAGTCACGGGACTACCAGCCACTAGACCAATATGGACAGTAAAGAAGGAAAGGTTGCATAAGATTTTAGAAATCTTTCAGGACGAGGGCCAGAGTTTGACAATTCGAGGAAAGGGGGTGCTGCCAGCAACGCTAAGAGAGCCATGGGAGGAACTAACAAAAATTATCCAAAGCTACATCACCTATGAAGGCAGAAAAGACGTGGTAAGACCACAACATCTTAAACTCCTAGCTGTCTTAAAACAGAAATGTTCTGTGAATTTACCTGCATTGTTGAATTCACTATTACATGATGTTGCACGAAGTATGAAAAGGGCACAGCACGTAGAATTAGTTGTTAGCCACCATGGATTAATTTGGTTGATAGTTAATTATAGTCTCACCCAGCAGCAAAGCAGTTGGGAAGAACTGATTACCATCATCAATAGAGGGACGGCCACATCTAGACACCCGAAAAAATGAAAACAAGTTGATAGCACACCCCAACATTTAGAAAAACGGAAGCAGGACACTTGCACAGAAGAGCAACCTAAAAAACGATCTAAAAAATGGAAACATGACACTAGTACACCCGAACAACCAGAAAAACGTAGAAAATCGGCAAGGCTCGCATGGCTACAAGGAGGGCTGGAGAAGCCCCAGGAAGGCACGAGCCAAGCAATAGAAATTGAAGATGAGCAGTCTGCAGAGACAGAAATGAAAGAAGAAACCGACGAGGAAGCAGAGCAGTTTGCAGAGACAGAAACGGAAGAAAAATACGTCGAGGAAGAAAAACAGTGTGCAGAGGCATAAATAGAAGAAGAAGAAGAGGAGGCAGAGCAATCTGCAGGGAGAGAAGAAGAAAAGGATGAGCAGTCTGAAGAAGAAGGAGACGAAAGAAAAGAAGTTGAGCAGTCCGAGCAGGAGGAAGGAAGGGAACAGCAGGAAGGGAGCCCATTACAAGACCCGTTAGGGGAAGATGAATTGGCCAACATTTTGGCCAATATGGGTGAATATGGACAACCCCTAAGTCCATTAAACCTCCATGCTGTAGAGAAAACCCAAGAGAAATATGCACCCGAGGAATTGCATGTAGAAGAGGCGGAAGTAGAAAATTTATTCGTTCATAATGAGAAGATATCAGAAAATGCTAAGCAGGAATAGCCCATTCCTAATCAGAAGGCACCTGAAGAAAATCCGGAGGAAATAAGGGAAGAAGAAGAATTAGCCCAAGAAATAACAAAGCCAAGTAAGGTTCTTACCCCGGAACAGCCACCTCAGGGAGAAAATCAGGAAGCTAGCCACAGTCCAAACCGCAGTGAACAGCCTATTGTTCTTTTTAAAGAGATTATGGAAATAAGGGAATTACGAAGGGAACAACGGACATTGTTGAACATAATAGTCCACCTTCAACAGCAGATTAGGATTCTAAAGGCAAGGCAAAGGGTGAAAGGGACTTCAGGAAGAAAAGGTTTGACCACACCAGTAAGATCCCTTAAGGGCAAGAGGCGGAGGACCAGAATCCATCCCACTGCTCAAAACCCTGACAAAAGCCAAATTGTTGTTCCAAATGAAGCTGAAAAACAAACTGTTGTTCCAAATGAAGCTGAAGAGCAGACTGCTGTTCCATTTGAAAAGGAACAACAGTGTCTGGAGTTTGTGTTAAAATTGAAAAGGATGATAAGATGGTTCAGACGGAGGCACCACCTTCGGGAGTAATAAGGGTTCTGAACTCGAAGCAGCGTAATAAGAAATTTCAAGTAAAGCTCCCCGCCTCCACGGATGCATGGAAGAAGGATCCGAAAATGAGAAACCTTCACAAACATTTAAAGCAAGCCCAGCAAGAAGCAGAAAAGCTTAGGGAGAAAACAGTCACCCGAGAAAAATATGAAGAACTACAACAGCAGCTAAGGAACGTCAACTTATCTGAAAGCCAAGATTTTGAAGGATGGTGAAGGGAACAAGAGAAAGCTGCCAAGGTAACCCGTAGATTAGATGTAGTTATTAAACAGATGGATACCTTGTGTTCTCTATAAAATGACGTCCTAGCATGTAGAGCCCCTACCAAGAACTATGCCCTATTTCTAATGCAAAGGTATTTACAATTGAAAATAAAGGTTGTTAAAGCAGGTGCTCCCATACAAATTAACACTATAAATTATTTTATAAATTGTTGTAAACATTATGGGGTAAAAGTGCAAAGGTTATTGTGTGAATTTTACTTGCATAACCTTGTACTAGAACAAGAGACCGAGCTAAACCCTGGCCCTTTTGTTGGGTACATTCAATTGCAAGCATTTATTTCATTTGCAGTCAATCAAATTAAATGGCTTAAAGCCTACAATGCTTTTCAAAGACAAGAAAACAAATTAGATCTATGGGTAAGAGCTGAGCCTAGAGACCCAGAATAGTTATGGAGGAGACAAAGAAATCTCATGAGGGCTCCAGGAGTGATTAAAGCATTAGGACCCATGCATGAAGCAATCATTCGGCAGGGGATTGAATACTTTTCCTCTATTAAAGACCCTGCCGTTGAAGCAGCTAAATTTCGATATCGAATATCTAATCCAAACATCCAGCTCAGAGAACCATTTAAGTATGAGAATTTTAAACTTGCTGCTAACAGATTCCCTCTCTATGGCAAAATTGTTTTGAGGGCAGGGCCATCCTGGTTAGGATATAGGTTCCGGAGTCCAATCATTTGGCACCTTGCACCCAGATACCAAGCCCTGTATGAGATGCCTGAGGGCCAGATGCTCGGAGCAGAAAAGGAAAGAAGTGACTCAAGATTAACGATTCTGCGAATCCCTCAGGATCTTAGATCCTGAGGGATCGTTATTTTATCTATTTTCTGTATCTAGATATCTCCGTCATCATCCTTATATAAGGGATAGCGTTGTTGGCTAGAGGGGGGACTTTTTATGTAATCTCTTTTAAGAAAGATCAAGACTATGATCTCTATGTTCCGTTGAAGACTTGAGTCAATGTAATTCTACTTCATGCATTAATACAGACTTGGTTACTCTTTTATCTTTGAGCCTGGATCAATCTCAAGCGGTGTACCCCTGGAAGCTAAGGGCCGGACCCTGGAGGAAACTTGCTCTTGTACCATTACGCGTGGTTTCTGTGTCGTTTGTTTATAGACGTAATCTGGTAATCTGTTGTGTTTTAAGAACGTCTATATTACATGCTCTGATATGTTTAACTCATTTAATGTTCCTACAAACGAAAGCCTTATATTGACGTTGTATCATGTTACCACCCCTTTAAGTGTTGATTAATCTCTACAGGATATTGTCACTCCATTACAGAGTTTGATGCGATTGTGCTTTAACATTACAGCAGTTACCTTGAAAAGTCATTTCACATGATTATTGAATCCTTGAATGTTCTTGTTTTCATCTTGAGATACAATCATATTCTTTTATTTAGAGCAATAACAGAATCAGATTAAGCACGTTGTGTTTCTATGGTTTTAATATTATTTCATCGATAGTGTTGTTCCATAGTATGTGTACATCTTTAAGAGTGAAGGATTGATGTTTTGATTGGAGTGATTAATTAGAGTTACAACTTGACGTATTGGGTTAATGCTTATTTCAACTGCTGTTCCATTTTAGTTGTTGTTCCATTTCTGAATTGCTGTTCCATTTTAGTTGTTGTTCCATTTCTGAATTGTTGTTCCATTTCTAAATTGTTGTTCCATTTTAGTTGTTGTTCCATTTCAATTGTTGTTCCCTTTCAAGATTGTTGATTTGTTGTTTTATTTACTGGCCATTTCTTAAGGACGGTCTCAGGCTGTAGTGAGTGTCAACATCTGCTACCTGGCTCCCAGACCTCTAATCTACTCCCATCAATTATGAAAGGGATGGGTTATTGCTACCGAACCCTTGGCTAATGTTTTGTTCTATTTCATTACTATTTCCTTTACTTGCCGTTTCATTTCTATTCATTAAGGACGATCTCAGGCTGTAGTGAGCGCCAAGATCTGCTACCTGGCTTCCAGACCTCGGATCTGTTCTCATCAGTTACGAAAAGGATGGGTTATTGCTACCGAACCTTTGATTGATTTATTGTTGGGTGTGATTTAGTCTTTTGAAATAGTTAAGTTGTAGACACGCATCTATTGACTTTTGTAGTTTTTAAACAACGGTACTACGAGCATTACTCTGACAAGTGCTAAGCCTCAAACTAAGACACTCTTTGAAATAGCAAGACGTTCCCGGATTGACATATTAATGTGAGGTAACTAGAGGTGAAAGAGACCCTTTTTATAGCTCTACAACAGGTTGCTCGATTTTTTTTAATTTTGTGGAAAAACCTGTGAACGATTTTGAAACCAACGTTTCGAACTAGCTTAGTGAGTCCATCATCAGGGCAATGAGATTTGTATTTGAGAAGGGAGAGCGTGAAATTGCAGAGCCTTACAAATCTCATTACCCTAATGATGGACTCACTAAGCTAGTCCGAAACGTTGGTTTCAAAACTGTTCACAGGTTTTTCCACAAAATTAAAAAAAAAATGCTTCCTAATTGCGATGAAATTCGTTCAACCATACATATATTTTTATTTTTTATATTTTATTTTATTTTATTTCTTGTTTCTTATTCATCATCTATAATCTTGATAATTAGTCCAAAAACAAGGGGTTGCCTATATAAGTTAGCAATAACTTTGCATGCTTCATCAATCAAATGCTTCTCAATCATCAAAAACTTTCCATCATGGTGGATTCTCAAGAAGGCGAACCTGAAATTGATGAGTTGTTGCATAGAGAACTCCATAGGCCACAACCTCACTTTTGATTCAAACACATAATGTCGAATTGTCATTTTCTAAATTCAAAGCTTCCTTGAGTGCAATCACAGCCACTCTCGTGGAGAATTCCTACTATGTCTTCCAAAGGACACCACGACGCCTCCTACAAGCTCATCCTTCTCCTCCTCTTGAATTTGTAGGGTAGTATCCATCATTGTAGTGGTTGGCATCATTGGTGAGCTTCAAAACTATGGAAGCATTGATCCAAGAATTGCTATGTAATGGTTTTGCTAAGCCATCCAAGCCCATCGTTTAGGCAATGAATATTGGACTTTCTTCTTCTCGTTCCATGAATCTGTAGGAATCACATTTTGAAATACATGTGACAACACTCAGGCATTTCCATTTGATTGCTCAGTTCATAAATATATTATATCTCAACCATGCACACCAACCAAATGGTTACAATGAAAGGTAGAGGAGACAAAACACAATTCACACATAAAACATGAGTTTCTTCTCTTCTATTGATCACACAAAACATGATGAATACAATGAACCTGGTGAAGGGTATTTAAAATTTTTCAACTAGCTAACTACCTAAAATATCTTGACATGCAATCACACACTTAAATTCGTTTATCACTTAACTCGACTTGACTCAACGCTCAAACACTCAATCATGCAATCACTCAGTTAACGGAATCTTTATTTTTAGCTAACTCCTCATGCATGAGTAATTATCTTATTTTAACGCTCCCCCTTAATTATCACTGCTAAACTAAATTATGACTTATGACAACTCAAACATGCCTATTCGTCTATGTCTCAGCTAGGCATACAACAACCAAGTTTCTTCTATGAAACTCAAACACATCTTGTGCTAATGACTTAGTAAATATATCAGCCAATTGATCACTAGATTTACAAGGCTTCAAGTGAACCTCTCCATTGCTCACAGGTTCTCTAATAAAGTGATATCTAGTATCAAAATGCTTGCTCTTCTGATGAAACACACTATTCTTAGATAGTGCAATCGCTAAGGTGTTGTCACAATATATTGTTGTTGATCCTTGTTGTTTCTGCTTGAGTCCATCAAGTACTCTTCTTAACCACACTGCTTGACATGTTGCTGATGTTGCTGCTACATATTCTGCTTCTGCTGATGAAAGTGTCACAATGGGTTGTTTCTTAGATGCCCATGAAATCACACCTGAACCAAGGTGGAACACAAAACCAGAAGTGATCTTCCTATCATCCAAACTGCATGCAAAATCACTATCTATGTATCCAATCAAATCTTTATTTTTTGTGCTTGCATACATTATGCCACAATCTCTAGTTCCTGCTACATATCTCAAAATTCGTTTTCCTGCAGTCCAATGTGTGTGTTTTGGAGTCTCCATAAATCTGGAAATCAAACTCACTCCTTGCATGATATCTGGTCTTATAGCTGTGAGATACATGAGGTTACCAACCAATATTTTGAATAAAGTTGGATTGACGTCTGATCCTTCATCATCCTTGCTTAATTTTGTACTTGTTGCAACTGGTGTAGGGACAGGTTTGCAATTTTCCATCTTGAATCTTTTCAACAAATCTTTGGAATATTTATTTTGACAAATAAAAATTCCTTTTTCAGATTTCTCAACTTCTATGCCAAGAAAATATTTCATGATACCAAGATTATCATCTCAAATTCTTTCATCATGGTTGCTTTAAATTCATCTACGTCAAAATCACCTATAAAAATCATGTCATCAACATATAAGAAAACAATCAAAATTAGTCCATGCTCATTTACCTTTGTGTACAAGGTAGGCTCAATGTTGCTTCTGCAAAATCCATTCTTGATCATGTAACTGTCAATCAGGGAAAATTTTAAGAACCCCCCCTAAATTTACATGTATAATAAATGGGCGAATCTCCATGGTATATAGTAAAAATGGAAGGCAATTTTATCAATAATATGACATGTATATATAATTTTTTGGCGAATCTCTCACCAGGCATGGCAAATATTTTACTCAATTATAAAACCTTGTGTTTATTGAATACACAAATGAAATCATTGCATTTCTTTAAAATATCTCTTGAAATCAAAATTACCAAAATTACATATCGATAATCTAGTGGGTGTAAGATAAAATTCACCCGTGACATTCACAGAAAGCATGAGAAAAAACTTAATACTATATATAAAACCAAGAAAAATTCAAATTCATCACTTCTAGGGACCTCATAACCACCCTGCCAATACACAAGTATGTTCTCGTTTGCAATTAGAAAAATTACCCAAATTACAATTTGTTTACTCCAGCGTATGTTGGAAAGTTATAGAAGGATGACTAGTGCAATCAATCCATTCCTTTTAGCCCTGGATTTGTTTCAATTGAAAACAGAAGTATAAAAATATACTTGTCCAATGTCTATGCTTTAACCATTCACCTTAAGATGTTTTTACAATATAATTTCCTATGTCTATTTAATATCTTCATTATCATAAAA
>APFE030182232.1:11261-57352 GCA_000404065.3 Pinus taeda
TTTATTTACCATACCTTTTGAGTAAGTATAAAAATACGTTTTATTTATTTACCATACTTCTCATTTATTTATATGTTTATTAATTTACCATACCTCTTTTATAAATATGGTATTTGGCCCATAGGATTCACTTAAATAAAACCTATTCTTGAAAATGGGCGAATGGAAGGTTGTAACTCCTAATTTCAAGGGCTAAATTTACCTTTTTTACCCCCTCCCTTAAAATAAGGTGGGCTATTTGAGGTGATTTGTAAAAAATGTACTATGATACAAAATATTTGCCCACTAAAAATTTAAAACCCCTTAATTTCGCCAAAGGGCGAACATTCGCCCCTAAAATCACCCCTACTGTCAATTCTACTATACCAAGCTCTAGGTGCTTGCTTCAGTCCATAGAGCGCTTTCTTCAACCTGTAAACTTTGTCTTCGTTACTTTCAACTTCATATCCTAGAGGTTGCTGCACATAAATTTATTCTTCAAGAATTTCGTTTAAGAAGGCTAATTTCACATCCATCTGATATGCTTTCCACTTGTTCTGAGCTGTTGTGGCTAGAACTGCTCTTACAATATCCAATTTGGCTACTGGAGCAAATGTTTCTCCAAATTCTATTCCCAGTTGCTGCGAGAATCCTTGTGCTAAAAATCTTGCTTTAAATCTGTCAATTTCACCTTTCTCATTCAACTTTTTCTTGTACACCCACTTCACACTAATGAGATTTTTGTCCTTTGGTAAATCAACCAAATCCCATGTATCATTCTTTTCAATAGCTTCAATTTCTTCATCCATGGCTTGCACCTAATTTTTATCTATGATTGCTTCTTCAAATAAAGAAGGTTGGAATGACAACAATGCAAAATTTGAACTAACATCTAAATCATCATAAATATCTTTCAAAGTTCTCATCTTTCTCTTACTATTGCTTGATTCATCACCTGATTGATTGTTGGAAGAATATTCATCTCTTGATCTGCTTGAAGATCCATGTTGCTCTGAAAATATTGGAGTCCTTCTTGGTGTGTTTCTATTTGGTGTCTTCACCTATGATTCTTGTTGCGTCTTTTGTGCTACATAATCTTCTTCCATCAGTGGCACTTGTGCATCAATTGTTTGGTCTACAATTCCATTCCACGACTCTTGTTCCTTGAACATAACATATCTGCTAATTATGGTCTTCTTTGTGACATAGTTATACAATTTGTAAGCTTTTGAATGCTCACTATAACCAATGAATATGCATTTTTCACTTTTATTGTCCAATTTTCCTCTTCACTCCTTAGGCACATGTGCATAAGCTAGACATCCAGGTACCTGACCATGCTTGTTCTGGTACTATATTCATCACACTCTTTGTAGAAGATCTGTTGATCATATAAATAGCACATGCAATTGCTTCTGCCCAATACTCATTAGACAAGTTGCCTTTCAACATGCTTCTTACCATGTTCATAATTGTCTTGTTCTTTCTCTCTGCTACACCATTCTACTGCGGTGTGTACCTGGTTGTAAACTGTCTTATGATCCCATGTTGTTTGCAATAATCATGGAATGTCTTTGGGTCATATTCTCCACCATGATCTGACCTCAATACCTTGAATTGTTGATCTCTTTGGTTCTCTACTAAGGCTTTGAATTCTTTTAACTTTGGAAAAGTTTCAAAATTTTGCTTCAAGAAGTAAACCCAAATCTTTCTGTTGTAGTCATCAATGAAAGTGAGGAAGTAGCAACTTCCACCAATTGATTGTGTCCTCATACAAGTCTGTATGCACTAGCTCAAGAGGTTGCTTTGCTATGTATGTAACTCCCTTTGGAAAACTTTCATGGTGTTGTTTTCCCAAGGTGCAACACTCACAAGTACTAGCAGGTTCTTTGATGGGAGATAATCCTCTGACCATTTGTTTCTGCTGCAACAATCTTAAACCAAAAAAGTGCAAATGTCCAAATCCAAAGTGCCATAACCAATAATCATCAGAACATGCAAGTGTAAAAGAACTCACCTGACCATTGTAATTCAAAATTAGAGGAAAGAGTATGTTCCTCATCATTTGCACCTTTGTTATCAGCTGCTTTCTTGGGGTCTTATCATATATAACAACTTCTTGACCTTGGAAGATAACTCTGTATCCTTTCTGTGTCAATTGATCAACACTTAAAAAAATTACGTTTGAGACTAGGAACATAATATACCTTTGAGATTGTCTTTGACTCCCCTTGCTTGCTTAGAATGTTGACCACTCCTTTTCCATCTACTTCCACAGTCTTGTCAGTCCCCAACTTTACCTCTATTTTCACGGATTGATTGAAATTTGTAACCAAATCCTTGGTGCCTATCATGTGGTCACTGCAACCACTATCTAACAGCCACACACTAGCAGAAGGTTCATGCATGGTATGGAAAGCTAGGAACATGGAGTTAGTACTCTCTGTAGTGACATTAGCTCTCTAGTTCCCTTGATCAGTTAGTTTCTTCCTCCAATCACGAGCATAATGACCAAATTTATTGTAGTAATAACATCTCACCTTTGATTTGTCAACTCTTTGATTATTGTTGAAGATTTTGTAGTTGTTTCCACTTGCATGTTCATGCTCTTCTCTGTCATCTCTCTAACCACCATATCTTCTGTTTTGTCCTCTACCTCTCGTTCTACTTCTTCCTTGACCTCTGTCTCTTAAAATAGAAACCTGACTTTTGAAGCGGTCTCTAAAGTGGAATCCTTATTTCTGTCTATCCTTGCCTCAAGCGATAGAAGTGATCCCATAAGCTCATCAATTGCCAATGATGCCAAATCATTGGCTTTTTCTATGGTTGTTACCACAACATCAAATTTGGTAGACAAGGATCAAAGGACCTTCTCAACCACTCTTTGATCATTTATATCTTCACCATAAATCTTTAATTGATTGACGATAGTTATGACCTGATTCGTGAAATAATTGATGTACTCTGTCTCCTTCATCTCCAAGCTTTCAAAATCTCTCCTAGTATTCTGTAACTTAACAATATTGACTTTGTCCATACCTTTATATTTTGTCACCAAAGTATCCCATGCTACTTTTGTTGAAGACGTGGTCATAATCTTTTGGAACACTGTTAGGTCCACTCCCTGCTAAATAAGTTGCAATTCATGTGCATTATTCTTCTTGTCTTTCTTCCATTGTTCCCTCTCTATATTACTGAGAGCTTGTTCTTCTTCTTCGTTCTTAGGTTCTAAAAACCCAAACTTGACATAATCCCAAACATCTCGTACCTGCAATGTGGTCGCCATCTTAGTGGTGGGAACTGGGGCTAGAAATTTGAAAAATCCATCTTTCTCCAAAAATTACTTTTTGAAAAAACTTAAATTTCTCCTTTGTAAAGCTCTTTTTCAAAAAATACTATTTTAATAAAAAATCTTTAAAAAATCTCAAAAAATATTTTATAAACCTTTATATCATGCACCTTTTAATAAAAAAAAATTATCACATAACTTTCCACTCTTTATAAATAGCTCACACACAAGGCATTATAAAAATATTTAATTAAGAAAAAAACTTTTCAAATTTTCTTCACGTTATATGAACCTTCACATCATATGAAACTTGACTTTATAACTTACTCCTTTGAAACTTTACAGTACTCCTTTGAAAGATTAGCACATTGCTCAGACAAATGTGTGCCTTTGATTAATGTGAATGCGTACTAATGCTCCTCACGAAAGAGAAGTCCTTCTTGGTCTCTTAACGTTGTATGGTTACCTTGATCCGTGTGCATGCAAAAAAGTCGTCAAGTCTGCGACTATTAACGGGGCTCTCTGCTAAGCCCACGGACATTATAATGTTAATCTCCATTAAATTTTTACCAACTGTTGCCTATAATTATGGAAGTAAACTACAGTCATTCCCTAATTTCTAGAAACCAACTGCAGTAATTACTTGTTGGAGCTTCTGAAGTGGTCCATTACTCCATCTAGAGTTCTCTACCTTGATCTGTGGAACACCTGACACATAGCCAACAAAAGCTTGATGGAAGCTTGGCTATATATTTATCTATGGAATTAAACTGCAGTCATTCCTTAATTTCTGGAAATCAACTGCAGTAATTAATTTCTTGTTGGAGCTTCTGAAGTGGTCCATTACTCCATCTGGAGTTTTCTACCTTGATCTGTGGAACACCTGACACATAGCCAACAGAAGCTTGATGGAAGCTTGGCTATATATTTATATGTTTGGTCCCCAAGCTTGCATCTCAATCCCCTTCAGTTTTACACTACCAAGTTGAGAGAGCAAAGCCTGGAAGTGCCTTCCAGATTTTCTGTATTCTTCTTATTTCTGCTTGCATGAGGTTGTTTTGTCCCCACTGTGCACAGATTTGACCCACTGGGTGCAAGCACCTATGCCACTCGTGCTGGTGACTCTGCTACTGGAGATTATAGTTGACTAGATCTCTTTTTTCTTCTGCTCCTTTCTCTATGATTTATCCCGCCCCTTCTTTCTCCATGCACTTTTGAACCTGCCTAAGCACGTGAAGTTCTACTCTCTATTGTGGACAACAATGTTTTGTTGGCGGGTTGCTAGTTCAAGTCCAGGGGATAGCAAAGCTAGCAGCACTTCTCAAGTACAAAAAACATAAGCGATTGCATCTTCTAACAATAAATATTCTGAACTTGATTTATTAGGTCCATTCGGAGCTGGAAGATACTCATTCGATGAAAAGTTTTATTGAAATTTATTTCAACTTAACCTGTTGTGTAAATCAATAAAGTCTGCAAAGAGTGGAGCTACTTAAAGACTTAAGTGTTAATTTTATTCTTGTCAAGCCAATGCTAGAAAACAAAAGAAGGAACTGTCGGAAGCATTACAAAAAGTTTGCAATCAGAGTGTGAGCAGCATCAATGGCTGGAGGTATTCTTCATTTGGGCATTTAAGTTTTTCATTCTATGTTAATTCCGCATTAAATTCAGATTCAGCATTGTAGAATTATTAAAGAGCTAGCATATAATGCAGTGAATACCATTGTAACGTGCCTTATAGCTCAATCAAGAAGAAAATTTATTTTTCTTTTCTTTCATACTGTTTACTACCGACCCAGTTTCCCTGGTTCTTTATAATTTCACTCTGATATCAATTTGTTGGAAATGCAAAGGAGAAAAAACACAAAGTTTATGTTATTCTATTGACCACACAAAACATGATACAATTAACTTAAACTTTTTCGACTAGCTAAATGCCTAAAATATCTTGACATGCAACCACATACAATCACACACTCAAAGTTGTTTATCACTTAACTCAACTTCACTCAACACTCAAACACTCAATCATGCAATCAATCAATTAACTGACTCTGTATTTTTAGCTAACTCCTCAGGCAAAAGTAATTATCTTATTTTAAAATTTCCATCATTAGAGTGGTTAGCATCATTAGTGAGCTTCAAAACCGCGGAAGCATTGATCCAAGAATTGCTATGTAATGGTTTTGCTTGGCCATCCAAGCCCATCGTTTAGACAATGGATATTCCACTTTCTTCTTCTCGTTCCATGAATCTGTAGGAATCACATTTTGAAATATATGTGAAAACACTCAGGCATTTCCATTTGATCACTTAGTTCATAATTCTATTCTATCTCAACATCAATCACTGTTCAGATCAATACGCGCTAGACCAATCATACTTCTCATTTTCTCATAAACACACTTTTCATAATGACACTACATGTAATCTGAACGATTCACAATTTGTGCGACCCTCATATCGCCTGGTGTGCGTGGATATTTCTTTCATCAAGCTTGAGTGCCTTGTCTCCCATTCCTACGATTTTCAGCTTTCTTGGTCCATTTATGATCTTATTAGCATGATATTGATCCCCAAAATCATGTCTCCTATCAAAACATCTCTGGAAATTGTCATTTATAGGTGCATACATCAGCCTCTACCCAATGCACTGTAATCTATTTTCTTTCTCATATTAGATTAGATCCATGCCAAGGAATGAATGCATTCCATAACACGAAGGACCAATTCGAACATTAAAAGCATTTCACTACTTCACAATCAACTAGATCAGCTCATTCGTTACGTTTGGTGACCACATCATTCGCTAGAGGACCAGATCAACAAGACCAAATAAAACCAAAACTTTAACGGTCCATAATTAATTTTGTTCCATATTCTCAAGCTGGATCGATTTAAAACATTTAGACCATATAAACCCATTCCTTAATGCATCTGATCATTTTACCAAGTCAATAAACCACTAAGAATCAACACATTCATGAAATCCAGATCAACGCGCCACTTACACAACTATCAACCAGGAATGTGTTCTCACCATCAAATTGTCTAACCACTAGATTGGTCCAATGCTTATTCAATTAAAAAAAAATGGTCCAACTATTAACTGCATAATTAATTTTTTTCTACATACATGTGCTTGAATTCTCTCTTGAGCACTAAAAGGTCATCACACTAACCCCTATAAACCTAATGACATTGAATGCACATGTGTAAGAAATAATCTACTTATTGTTGTCAATATGTACCGCCCCCGACCTAGCTTTTGTCCAATGTTTGAGTATTAATAGAAAATGCTCTAGATGGACCATACTCTAATGATTAATGTGCTCAACCATGGAGATAAAGCCATCACTTCAAAATCCAACATCGAGACTGATTCTCTAAATTTCAGGTTCCATCAATCAATCTCCAAAGTTGTTACTCCCATATTTTGGTGAAAACGCATAATTAAGTCCTTATGATAATGCCAACTAAAAGCTAGGCATTAAAAATAAAATAAATAAATAAATATGGATCTTGTACCTTTGACAAATTTGACAGTCGAAGCTACAACTATTTCCAACCGGTTAACATATCAATTTCACTACACAACATCTTCAAACACAACAACTAATTCACCAAATGGTTCCTCCCCAACATCATCCATTTGCAAGATTTTATCTCGAAGAAGTTGTGTTGTAGGTTGGTTTTCATCCCCATAAAATGTCATATTTGTGACACGTCTATTAAGATACTGCAAAATCCTAATTTGGACTTACCAAAAAATGATAACATGTTTCCAACTTGATAGGATATTCATGAAAAGAATATAACACAACACCCCCCAGGGGGAACGACACCCCCTAGTTAACTACATAGGCTAGTCGTGAAAAGAATATAACACAACACCCCCCAGGAGGGAACGACACCCCCGAGTTAACTACATAGGCTAGTCGTGAAAAGAATATAACACAACCTCACATTCTCCCACTTGTTGTTTTCTTTCCACATGAGAGCTTACTCATTTATCCGGCCCTTCAACAACAACACCTTTTTGTCTTTTATCATATCCCTCACAAAGTGATACTGAACATCAATGTGTTTTGTCTTGGAATGGTAAGCAGGGTTCTTTGCCAAGAAAATTGCACTTTGGTTGTCACAGTCTATCCTTATAGCTCCCTGTACTAACCCCATACTTGAACACAATCTCTACAACCAAACTGCTTCCTTTCTTGCATGAGTGGCTACCATGTATTCTGCTTCTGTAGTTGATAGTGCCACTACAAATTGTTTCTTATTCATCCAAATGACTGCACCTCTAAATAGGTTAAACACATACCCACTTGTAGATCTTCTCTAGTCTAGATCTCCAGCCCAGTCTGCATCGACAAAGCCACAAATATCCAAAACTCTGTCTAATCTTGGTCTTCCTTGGTAACACAAACCATAATCACTAGTGCCACACAAATACCTGAAAACTTGCTTCACTACTCTCCAGTGATCCTTCCCTGGTTTTGACATAAACCTGCTCAATACTCCCACTGCATGTGCAATGTCTGGTCTAGTATAAGCCATTTCATATATCAGGCTACCGACTATACTTGCATATGGAACATGAGACATGTCCTCTTCCTCTTCTTGTGTCTTGGGACACTATTCGGCAAATAACTTTACACCTACAGGAATGGGAACCTTCACTGGTTTACTACCCTGCATATTAAACTTCTGCAGTATTGTCTCAACATACTTCCTGTGGTTTAACGAGAGCTTCCTCTTTGTCTGATCTCTTTTAATTTCCATGCCCAAAATATAGTTTGCAGCACCAAGATCTTTCATGTTGAGTTTGGAGGACAATTGGGTCTTCAAATCTTGGATAATTTATATGTCATTTCCAACCAGCAACATATCATCCACATACAAAACCAGATAAATAACACAGTCACCAATTAATTTAAAATACACACAGTGATCTTATTTGCTTCTGGTGAAGCCAAGTCCCCGTATAAATGTATCAAATTTCTGATACCACATCCTTGGTGACTATTTTAACCCATACAAAGACTTATTTAGCTTGCATACCAGTTCTTTCTTACCCTTCACCGCAAAACCTTCATGTTGCTTCATGTAGATCTGCTCTTCCAGATCCCCATGGTCTTCACATCCATTTGTTCCACCTCAAAATCAAAAGCAGCAGTAACAGATAAAAGTAATCTAATAGAAGCTACCATGGCAACAGGAGGAAAAATATCACCAAAATCAATTCCCGACACCTGGGAATAACCTTTTTCTACCAATCGAGCTTTTTATTTCTCCACATTTCCTTATGCATTTATCTTCTTCTTGAACACTCATTTGCTGCTAATGGGTTTCCTTCCAACCGGTAACTCCACCAGATCCCAAGCATCATTTTTGTGCAAAGATGGCATTTTATCAACCATGGCCTCTTTCTAGAGTTTTCCATCCTCTGAATCTATTGCTTCCTTCACAGTTTTGGGATCATCATCAGTAATAGATAAAGCAAAATTTTAACAAAACGCAGATGGACTATACCTTTCCGGATGCCTTCTTTCTCGAATTGATCTTCTCACACTTGGAGTTTGTGGCTTTTCATATGTTGGGTGTGGAGCCTGATTGTCTTCTCTATTCCAAGATATCACTACATTGGACCCCAGTTCGTTGCCGCCCGTAAAATATTCACTATAGGGGGTGTCCAAGGGGGGCAGCTGCGACCTTTGGGAGCCCCCCGCTACACCCGAAGCTAAAAATAAATGTAAAATTGCCTTGTAAAATGTTGTACTTTCGTAGTCAATCTGGGTCGTTCATTAGGCGGAGATCTGATGGTAGAGGTTATGTTTAATTTAGGGTTTTTTGCCTTAGAAGGCAACCCCTCGCTATATATGATGGAATTGTATTGTGTCTATGTAGATCTGTATTTTGAGTGAGGAAAAGGGAGGAGATTGAGAGCAAAGAGGGAATTACATAGGATCTGTTGTAGGTTTTATCTCTTCAGTTTGCTGAATAATATAAAAGGAAGGACTGGTTATTTCTCCTCCTTTGTTGTAGAGTGTGATTCTTCCTCCTTAAGCTCAAACTCTATCTTCTCAGGTTCCTTTGGTTGGACTTCATGTTTAATAACATATTTCACCTCTCTGAACACCACATATCGGTTGGACACAACCTTCCTTGTTACTGGATTCCATAACTGATAACCCTTTAAACCATCCTTATACCCAATAAAGATGCACTTTTCATATTTATTATCCAACTTTGTTATTTTCTCCTTTGGAACATGTACATATGCATCACATCCAGATACTCTCAGATGTGAAAGAGAGGGTTTCTTACCAGTCCATACATCTTGTGGAGTCTTATCCCCCAACGCTAATGAAAGTGATCTATTGACTAAGTAACATGTTGTATCCACCACCTCTGCCCAGAATTCCTATCCTAACCTAGCACCACTGAGCATGCTTCTTGCCATTTCCATCAACGTCTTGTTCATTCTTTCTGCAACGCCATTTTTCTCAAGTGTGTATGGAGTAGTCTTCTTCCATGCTATACCACACTTCTTACAAAATTCTTCAAATTCCTTACTGCAAAACTCTCCACCGTTATTTGTCCTCAACACCTTTATCTTCTTTTCTGTGTGGTTTTCCACTAGAGCCTTAAATTCTTTAAACCTGTTAAAGACTTCAGATTTATTCTTAAGGAAATATATCCGTGTATTCTTTGAGAAGTCATATATAGATTATACATAGTACACAGAGTTACCCAGTGATGGAACCTTCACAGGTCCAAACACATCACTGTGCACAAGTTCTAATATATGTTTCACTCTCTTATCACCAGAGGGGAAACTCACCCAATTATGCTTCCCATATACACAATTTTCATAGAAATCAAAATCTAGAGAGCTATTACTCATACCTTCTACCATACCTTTACCATGAAGTATTCGAAGGCCCTTCTCTCCAATATGTCCAAGCCTTTGACACCACAGCATGGTCTTCTCTCCAGAGACCACTAGATTTTCTGCTCCACTTTCAAGAACCACAGAAGTGTTGCACTCATCAACAACAATGCTACCTTGTAGCTTGTACAAAGTTCCAATCCGAACTCCCTGCATCAATACCAGTGCTCTCCGAACCATCTTGCAGGTATCCTTCCCGAACATTGTTTTTACACGTGCATCATCCAGCTTGCTTACAAAAATCAGATTTCTGGCCAATGTAGGAATATGCAGAACACTCGGAAGTGTTCTAACCCTTCCACCTTGCAACTTCAACTTTACATTTCCGCGACCAACGATTCTAGCCTTGCTATCATCCCCTAAGAGGAAATCACCACCATCGTATTTCTCATACTCGTAGCACTACTCTCTATGGGGAGTGAAGTGAAAGGATGCACCTGAGTCAATCAACCATGCCTCATGATCTACATGTGTACTTGAAGAAGCCAAGCATGCACCCCCACCTTCATCTGAGGTGGTTTTTGCCTCTGCAGAAGGAGCATCATCAGATTCGTTTCCTTTTTCAAGAGCTTTAGATTTACATTCCCTTTTGTAGTGCCCTTTTTTTCCGCATTTCCAGCACACCACCTTTACAGGTTTTCCTGGAGATTTAGATCTCCCTCTAGATTTAGATCTCCCACTCGATGAATTATTTTTGTTTCTGTTCCGAGACCGTCCTCGTAGAGACAAGGCATCACCATTCTATCTCTCCATATTTTTCCATATCATCTCCTTTGTCAGCAAGGATGACACTATTTTATCAAACTGCAAGGTAGTTGCTTTGCTACCTATTACAACAACCAAGTTATCCCACGAATATGGTAGAGAACACAACAAACTGATGCACTTATCTTCATCTAAAATTTTAATATCAACATATAATAACTGACTTACCACAGTATTAAATGCATTCAGATGCTCTGTCACCGAGTCTCCATCTTTCATTCTCAGGTTATACAACTTTTTCCGTAGGAACAATTTATTCACTAGAGACTTAGATTGGTACAAAGTCCCTAACTTTTCCCACAAAGCCTTAGTTGTATCTTCATTTGATACATTCGGCAATACTGAATCTAAGACACACAATCGTATTGTGCTCTTTGCGTTCCGATCCAACTTCTTCCATTCTTCATCGAACACTCTTGTTGGTTTAGTATCCAGATCTACCGCGATCCACTAATCTTTATCCAACAATAGATCCTCCATCTTGAGTTTGCACAACTAGAAACTTTGACCATTAAATTTCTTGAACTCTATCTTTCCACTGCTCGCCATCTTCTTTCATCGCCAAAATTGATCCTGCAGATCTCCCACTGAATAGGGTCTACCACAGGCCCAAGCGAAACCCCTCAGCAACAAAGGCATCCCCTTGAAGCCAAAACACCTCTAATACCAAATGTAGGTTTTAACCCTGTACATAAATTACCTGCATACGAATTCTAAAACACAGAAAATAAACAATGTGAGAGCATAATTCATAAAACACATATACACAGAGATTTCCCCTGAATCCCAAAACCAGGACTACCAGCTTGATTTTTCATTATGTTGCTTTCAATGTTATAATACATATTTATACATGTCGAAGCATTTAATACCTTGTACTGAAAACCATCAATCCAAAACCATGGACTAAAAACCATTGCGTCCAAAATCATGTGCGAAAACCATCCACAAAACCATAGGTAGGTCTGCCCAACCTAATATAGGGTCCAAAATAATTTTCCCCAGAGCACTACCCCGAACCGCGTAGAGGGGGGCTACCCACCCCCCTAAAACCCCCCTGTGATCCCCCAGTTGTGCAATCGATGCAACGAAGGGGGGGCTCTACCCCCCCTCTAACCCCCCAGTTAACTGCGTAGGTTAGTCATGGAAAGAATATAATACAACCCAACATTTACAAAGATATTTTCAACATGTCATTGATCGCTCTTAAGAATTTTCACTTCGTGTTTCTTGTAACTCACCAAACCAGGAAAGCAATTTGGACATTGATCTCAGATGAATTCAGAAGTGTGTTGTCCTTTCGAGAGCTTCCAACATATTAACTTCCAAATCAATGCCACATATGTGCCCAATGATTCCTCAGAAAAAAAAAAAAAATCAAATTTTGATCTGCAATGATAGATTTTCCAACGCTGCAGTTGTTGCAACAATCACACATATACCTCCATCAATCCAAAAACACATCAGATTGATCCATATTACACTCATGTGAGTAGATCACAAATGTTGGATTGCTTGTTCTCTTGTGCTAGGTGTGGACCAATTCAACCAAATCGACTTGATAAAATACAAACAATATCATTTCAACACCTTTCCAAACATTAACCATTGTGCAATTACTTCATAACTATTCCAATGATCTCAGGCCACTATTCATTCCTTGCTTGGACCAAATCTTTTGCCAGAAAAATAAATAAAAAATTTACTCCAGTTGCTCAAGAACACTTATTTTCTTGGAAGATTTGCCCTTAATATTATACACCTTTCTACTTCAATCTCCCCCTGAAGTCATACTGGCCTCAATTCTATTTATGCCCTTTCTTTTTCCAAACCCTGATGTACTGCTCTCTGTTAAGATATTCATCTAGTTTATCTATTCTCCTCAAGTTCGTTCTTTTTTTATTATATCCCTTAAGGACCTTAGGTAGCATGTAATATTTGGCCTTATGGCCTAAATTATTACAGACAGAACATGTAATGTTCCTAAGAAATGGCGGAAACAAATGCTTTTTACAATGAATACCTTCATGCCTAATTTCATTGCATAAATAACAGTACCCATATAATGAATTTTTGTACCTAGGAACTGATTGGTTTCTTGGGAAAGTATTTTCTTTCTACTTTTGTAATTTTCTAAGGTGTCCCCAAATTCTTAATAGCTAAAGCACTTAACATTTCTCAAACCCTTTCTTGTCACCTTCTCTAGCTTCTGATTTTGATGGAGATTTCCTTCATTACTGCTAGAAGGTTTTGCTTTAGGTTTCTCAATAGTTGCCTAATTTTCTCTTTTTAGATTCAATCTACTCTCTTCTAATTCTACTTCAAGTTTCTTGTAATTGATGATTTGATCTTTAAGAAAAAATTTAGCCTCATCTTTCGTCTTCCGCACCTTCTCCAACTGGGTTTTCGGATCAGAAATTTCATTCTTGAAAGCATGCTTCCTCTCCTAAATAATTTGGAGCAATTTCTTCAAATCCCTATTAACCTTTCCTAAGTTTTTTTTTCCACTTATAGGGTCACTAATCTTCCGAGCTCTTAATCTTCAGATTCTGATTTTTTTGCAAAAACATTACCTCCACTTCTCTCCAAAAGGTAAGATTGAATTGATTTGTTATCATCTTCAAAAAAGATAATCCCTAGAAGGTCATCATAATTATAAGGAAATGTACAACTAGAAATGAGATGATCACCACAATTACCTTTTTCATTCTTCACCAACAAGAAGAGAGGTTCTTTTGAATATGAAATATTCCTCACTTGTTTGTTGCTCTTTCTTTTCTATGATTTCTTCTTCTTATTCTTTTCCGTATCCCACGATCTACTCTCAAGCGATCAAGCTTCACCGAGATAACCTCGCTCTAATACCATTGGTTTGAAATGAGCTTACTATAGAGAGGGGGGGTGAATCATTAGTGCCTGTAATTATATAATTTTTAACTCCTTTTTACCAAAACAACAAAGAATCAGTTACCCATCAGCTAACATAACAAATCAACATAAAATAAACATATGAAAAAATCATGATAAACAACAAACATGCACACAAGAGGACACAAATATTTTCCGGTCGGAAACCCTCTCCAAGGACAAAAAACCACCCGTTGCTCTGATGCTCAAACCTTTTATTATGTTGAACAAATTTTGTACATAGAGGATCTACCACCCAGTAGCTAGAAGACTCGACCATTAAGATAGTATGCTAGCAATCATCAGTCATAAAGACTCTTCCCTCATGACTCTATGAACAACCATTCTTTGGAAGGCGCCACTACCAACGAGCCTCGCCCAACAATACTAGACTGGAGAAAATACTTCCCGTTCTAATATGTCTGTTGGAAGGCACCCACCTTATCTACACACTATCTACTATGAGTCTCAAAGCCCTCAACAACTCCATGTGAACCATGTTTCATGCATTTTCAAATTGGGCTCTCAAACCTGCTCGACATGAGAAACCCAACATCTTATCTCTAATAAGAATATGAAATAATAAATTAATGTACACACAGAACTCAACACATCTACAGATTTATAATTAACTATGAAAATGTACTATAGCACTCATTCACTCCATCCATACACTCACACAATCAATCCACGCACTCACTCAAAAGTAATCACAAGAATATATGTCAAAATATCATCAATAACCTCCATGTGAATACCACAGGAAAATACCATCGTTATCCCAATACCAACGACATTTTTACCATGGTAAACTCCAAGTAAATACCATGAGTCAATACCATTGTTATGCCAATACCATGGAACCCTGTAACATGGTAATCTTCATATCAATACCATGGGTAAATATAATGGTAATACCAATCCTTTTAATGCCAATACTAAGTGTCAACCTAGACCATACACAAACCAATATCAAGGTAATGTCAATGTCAAGAATACTTGTACCATGGTAATGCTAGAAACCAAACCAAGCAACATAAGAGTACATCTATACGCCCATTCATCAAAAAGTACATCTACCTGCAACATAATCATCTACACACTCAAGCTAATTAACTGCAACCATTAGGGGAGTTTTGAGGTCTAAAATGGGCCTCCTAAGAAAAATGTACAACCAAAATAAAATTTATAACAATCAACAAGATTCAAGATGATGTTGTCAACCTTAGGGGATGATTCAGCTTTTTTGGAGTCAAAAAGTAAAAAGGATTAAAAGATAATAAAATAATAACACTACTTTTCCAGCTCATATTTTCAGCTTATCTCTCTAAGTTTTTACTCAAATTTCAAGCAGGATTACTCGTTGGATGAAAATTTTAGTTCCTCATCTAAAGAGTACTCAAGTTGCATACTTTCGATGGACGCTACTATACGAAAAATCAGAAATACATTAAAAAAACGTGATTGCAACCACATTTTCCATGTATTTCTCATTTTTCAGGTAGCAGGGTCTATCGAAATTTTGCAACATGGGTACTCCTTGGATGAAGAATCAAAGTATGCATCCAAAGCGTGTTTCCGCTTGAAATGTGAGTAAACCCATAGGGATATAAGTTGAAAATACGAGTTGAAAAAATAGTTTTTTCTTTTTTCCCTCTAAAATTTGATGATATAATCTAATATTATTTTATTATTTCCACTATTATTTTATAATTTCCTTAGGAGGACCATTTTAGACCTCAAAATTCCCCTAAACATGCCCAGGTCAACATCAATGTCAACCATCAAACACTGCAAAACAACGCCTACATCATCAATGCCTCTGCAACACATCAACAATGCCAACAAGTCCAATCCTTCTATTTGGGCATAGTCTTTGCATACCAATCTAGATTTGTTTCTTACCACTTCTCCATGATCATTCAATTTATTCTTGAAACCCCACTTCTTTCCAATGATATTCTTGTTTGTAGGTCTTGGAACAAGCTCTCATGTCTAATTTTTCTCTACTTGGTCCAACCAATTTTTATCTTAACAGTATTTCACAACATCCTTTGGTTACTCCAAGGGCAGTAAGGAAACATGTCCTTTCACAGGGGAATTAAGTAGCTCCCTTCTTGTCTGCACACTATAATTTAATTATCCAACAATTTGATCGGTTGTGTGGTATTTTTGTACATACCTTGACGGATCTTTGGCTTGAGGACAGGAGGGTTCTTCAATGTCTTCTTCTTCAAGTGGATTAGCATACTCCTCACAAATGTTGTCTGCTTCATCAACGTTGTTTTCCACTGGTTTTTTCCCTTCGTGTTCAACATATTCATCCACCCTGACATCAATAGAGTCAACGATCCTCTTGGTGTTCTTGTTATAACATTTATACCATTTGTTGTCATGTGAATATCCCATAAAAATCCCCTCATCTTATCTTGCATCGAACTTTCCTAGCTTCTCATAATTTCGCTTGATATAACATCGACTACCAAAAACTCTCAAGTGCTTAATTGTTGTATATATTCCATGCCAAATCTCATAGGGAGTTTTGTCACTGTTTGGCCTGAAATAAGCTTTGTTGAGGATAACCATTGTTGTATGAATAAATTTTGTCCAAAACCTCTCATTTACCTTACTTTTGTTCATCATGGTTCTTGCTAACTATTATACTAATCTATTTTCTCTTTCAGCTACATCATTTTGTTATGGAGTCTCTACTATAGTGAACTACCTTTTGATGCCATTCTTATTGTAGAATTCATCAAATTCCTTTGAAGTGAACTCACCTCCATTTTCATACGTTATGCTTTTTATTTTACAATCACTTTCATCATCATCCATATCTTTGAACTCTTTAAACTTCTCAAAAGCGTCAGTTTTCTCTTTGCGGAAGGAAACCCACATCATCCTACTAAAATCATCAATTATTAGCATAAAATATAATTTACCTATGGGTGACTTCATTCTGGATGGTCCACGTAGATCCATGTGTACTAGCAACAATGGCTTTGATGATGAGTTCTCTTTTTCCTTGAATGGAACTCAAGATTGCTTTCCTATTTGGATAGATTTACAAATTGTATTCTCTAGTTTTCATAGCATGGGAAAATCCTTGACATCATTCTTCTTGCTTAACTTAACTATCTAATCAAAGTTCAGATGTCCAAGTCTCCTATGCCACAACTAACTCTCATTAAACTTTGATAAGCAACACCTCTTTGTCTTCTCTTTGAGCACATAGACACTATTATCTATTCTCACAACTTCAATGACTATCTCACTTATGCCTGTGGACTTTATTTGATGATTTTTAGCTTTAAAAATCACATCATAGCCTTGATCACACATTTGTGACACACTAAGAAAGTTATGCTTTAGCCCATCAATATATAGAAAATTCTTGGATTTACCTTTGTCATTCGATAGATTGACCACTCCTTTTTGCAATATTTTTTCCTGAAACATTTTTTCCAAAGGTCACATTACCTTTTTCAACTGGTTTCCATATAAGAAACTTACTTCTGTCGCTTGACTTGTTCCTGGAAAAACCACTGTCCACATACCAATGGCTCCCTTCATTCCGAGGATACAAAGCAATATCACATTGCTCTGATTTCTCCTTTTCTTTCTAGACTTTGGGATTTTGTTTAATTTGTTCAATAACTTGCTTTGTCTTCTTCTCCTTAAGTCTGCAATTGACTGATATATGCCCAAAATTTTGAAATTTAAAACATTGCATTAGACAGTTCAGAGGAGAAAATGAATTATTATACCTGGGTCTGTTTTTCCTCTGTTGAAATCTTCTTTTGGATCTAAGCTTCCTATAATATAGGTTGATTCTACAATTTGTTTCTCTCTAGCCATATGAATTTATGCATGTCGAACAATACCTTGGGAAGATATCATTATAACTAGAAGGTTGCCTTCTATTTTGGGTTGAATTCTAAGAAATTCTATTTTCTTGGCCAACATTTTTCTTTTGTTCTTATTGATATTTATTGGTTTGATTTTTGTTCTGCATATCTCCCTTTTGTTTTTTGTGCAGACCCTTTGTTCGTTGTTGTAACAAAGGTAATTTCCTTCTTGCCTTTTAACTCTACTATTGCGCTGAACTCAGCTTCAAATCCTAGATTAGATCAATCTGAGGAGACTTTCTTCACTTCCAATATATCATTCATATTATCAGTCCCTTTACCGAATTTCTGATTAAAACTCAACTATGTTTTGTCCTTCTTCAACTCCTTCTTTAGTAGCACAGTTTCTCCTTCCAACCTTTCACATGCTTGAACTTTGTCATTCAGTTGTTGGTTCAGAGAATCTTGAATCTTCTTACCTTCTTCTATTTACAAAAGCAATGGCTTAGTAGCTTCAATTTTTTCTTTTATCAAAGACTCCTTCATAGACTTATTTTTTTTCCTCGACCTCTCTATTTCCTCAATTGAACTTACCTGTTCTCCTTTAGGATCTACTTCACCCTCTTCATCATCAGAATTAACAGCTTGAACTTGCATATTTTCTATGGCCATCAACGTAAATTCTTTAGGGATCTCACCATCTTTGTCCTCATACAAGGATTGGCTAGGTTCACTTTCTGAGGAGCTCTCCTCTTGAATATTAAAACCCCTCTTCTTAGCCTTCTTGATGTCCTTTTGAACTTCCTTGAATCTTTCTTTAGGATCTTAATATTTCTTCTTCTTTTCAAGATATTTTGATGCATAGTGACCAAATTTTCCACAATTAAAACACTTAAAGGGTATTTTACCTTTATACTTTTCTAATCCTCACTTGAGCTTCCTGACAAAGTTGGCTTCTTCTTCATCTATTTCACAACAAGAGTCATCATGCCCTTCTTTGCACTTATTTTCTGCTTTGAGGGTTGATTTTTTGGTTGCAAACTTTCCTATAGAAATCCTCATCTGATAAGTAGTGATTATACCAAGTAATTGATCTAAAATGAAATAGTTCAGATTGGTCATTTATTCAATGACGGACACCTTAGGGTTATATCTTTCAGGAAGAGATCTTAACACCTTTTGAGCCACCACAAATTCATCTAGCTTCTCATCAAGCCCTCTTCTAGTGTTCAAATTTTCATCATCTCTTAAAAATTACTTTGAAATATCTTCATCATCATGTATAGTTAAAAACTCAAATTTCATCCTATACCCTTGGATTTTAGCTTTCTTTACCTTATTGTCTCCTTCATAGTAGTTTTTCATCTTGTTCCAAATAGCTTTGGTAAATGTGCAATCCATTACTCTGACAAGCTTTGATTTAGGTAGGCCAACTTGCAGGGACTTCATTGCTTTAGCATTGCATGTGAACTCCATCTTCTAATCTTTGGTAATGACTATTGGAGGTTTTTGATACTCTTCTTCCACAGCATCCCACACTTAAGCTCCAAGTGACTGAATATAGGTCTTCATCCTCACTTTCCAAAACACATAGTTTATTCCATTGAACATTGGTTGCCTGTTGGTAAACCTTCCTTCCTGATTTTCCGTGCTCCTTGATCTCTCTTCCAGCTATTAAATTGATTTGAAGTAACCTTCTCTGATACCAATTATTGGAAAAAGGGACAATACTGAGAAAGGAGGGGGTTTAATCAGTATTGTAGAAATTTTACAACTTCAAAAACTTTCTTTCACTTGTTTTAGAACACTAGGACACCATAGAGTACTTTCATCCATTAATTAAATAAGCATGACAAGAAATAATCTCAACAATCACAATGGATCACACAAGGAACAAATAAATTCTTCAACTCATTCACAAGGAAAGCTAAAACTTGTTGTTACAATTCTCTGGCTACAACCAGCAGGAAGCTACAACTCCCTAATTTATTAGCTAAAAATGAAAGGAGCTACAACCCCTAACAATTTACCAGCACCCACTAGAAGGAGCACAAACCCCTGATCTGCAAGCTACAACTTGCTTGACACTCACTGATTCATCTTTCATCCATTTTCATACTAGAAACTCGAATGCATCCTCTACTTTCAAAGTAAGACAATTTTCTCCTTGATCACCAATACCTTCAGCGATCTCTAACTACTAATAACATCAACAACTTCAACTCACAAAATTCTCCATGCCAACACTCTCCCACATGCTCAAGCTTGCTTATAAAGAATTTGGCTTGATATTTTTAGCCTCTTTGATTTTCTTGTAATCTTTCATGAATCCTTATCTTTTTCCTTTATCTTATTTATTTCAATATTTTAAACCTATTTTCCAAGTTCTCATACCTTAACCATCCTTTTCTGCAAGTTAAAGTGAGCTTTTTTGCTTATTTTAGCTAATCTAGCCTTTTAACATGTTTTAGCAAGACTTTTCTACTTTTGTGTGTAATTGACTTTGACGTCATTGCTATATGTGCCACTAAACTATCACCTTTTAAAAGTTTCCAACTCTTTCTGCCACTAGCCTGGTGTGCTACCAAAATAGACTTTCATGGCCACTTTCTAACTAAAATTGTTGTTAATACCGCCAAGTTAGCCCTTAACCCCTTTCAATGACACCTTTACCTATTTTCCACCCACAAGACCAAGTGTTTTGACCTTTTCTTAAGTCTTTAGGTGATATTCCTCTTTTTAGGCTTATGGGGACTTTTTTTCTTCATTTTAAACCTTTATGCCCTTTCTCTCTTTTAACACACAAAATCACCGCAAAACCGTGACCTGGGTAGCTTCCATGACTTGATGAAATTGTCAACTATCAAGAATGTTTCTCTCACCCTCTTCATCTTTTGCCATAAAATCCTATCATTTTATTCGTGTTCCCTTTGCAAAGTTTCAAGTTGGGCCTTGTGGGCTTAACTGCCTTGCGGGGTCCTCCCACCGCCTTTTTGATTGGTTGTCACTCTGTCAAAATCCTTGGTAGCCTAATGCCTACTCCCTGGAACTTTTACTCTATGCACCTTCAACCATCGTCGAGCTCATACTTGCAAGCTGAGTTGTACCGTGGGGTCCACCCTACAACCAAGAGCCAATATAAATTCTCTCGAGCTGAGTCAGCTCTGACATCACTTGCATTATCCCATGCCTAGTAATCCTATCACTTCATATAAGTCTTTCTCTTTTAGGATTCTAGGTTGTGATGACCAGGGTGACGTCATACTAACATCACCTGTGTCATGTGTCAATGTTTGATTGGTCCATGTTTCAATTATAAATGGGCCCTTCGGGTGCCCAAAAACACCAAATATGACTGCCACATGTCACGCTCCCATTTTGTGTGTTGACGTCATTATCCTTCATCATCTTGAGCGAATAATGTGTGTCCAAGTGTCCTACTATTAGAGATGAGAGAGAAGGGTTCGAGGCCTTATTTTTTGCATATTTCCTTTATAAATTTTTTAAGGGTTCCTATCTTCTTTCCCATGCTTTGCTCCAATATCCTCAGGTCAGCTCTCCTTCTACTTGTTGCTTTGAAAAACCTCCGAGAAAAACTAAGCGAGCTTATACTGCCAAAGATTACTTCTTGCTTCCCTCTGTCAGGGCCACATATTCCCATTGCTTTGAACTTTGTCTAATGTGTCTTGGTGCTTGCCACCAGACACTTCCACTATGTTCACACCAATAAACCTTTGGGCTTATACCGACAGGCTTCCTCCACCAGGCCAGGTTATAGGTGGGCTCCACCTACGCCCAATGGAAAACACTTATGTCGTTGCACTATTGAACCAAGTCATATTGGTCCTTTATTACCACACTGCCATCATTGTCGCTAGGTTTCGTTGCTCTACCAACTTGGCTATGTTCCAAAAGAGTCTCCAAGCACCTCTAACTCTGTAATAATTTGACTTTGGGGCTATAGAAATTTGACTAGGTCTATATCTCATACCAAGAGACCATTTTAACACTTCCACATACCACTAGAAATGTTTTTATGAGCTCTATCTATCCATTTGGGTTTCATCTATTTCATAGATAATATACTAGCTCAGAACTGGATCCAAAGACTCTAAATGATTCTCATCCATGCTGCTCATTGTCACTTCTTCTTGTGCTTGGAACCTAATATCCTAAGTCCTTCTTTAACACCTTTTCCATGTGTTGGCATCAATGACAACATATTTCCAACATTGTTGCCCATCTAACCTTATTCAATATTGAGTAAATGTCATAGGTCTGGTATCTTGGTAGGTCGGTGGTTATGTGCTTTGTTAAATTATCAAATAATTGCATGCTCTATAATGAGTAGGGACAATTTTGAGGGGACTAAGAGTGGGGTTCCCTTGACTAGTTTAGTCTAGTTAATGGTTCATCGTGACGACTCTAGTGTCTCTTTCTACTTTTTATATGGTAGTACCTTGTCTATTTTTTTCTCCTATCATTTTCCAATTCATGGTCATTTTAGTTGTTGTTAAATGTTTCATCCACTCCTGTCCGTTATGCCTCCCCGATAATACATGTGATGCAGAGGGGTGGGGGGTGTGGTGGAAGCATCTTGTGTTAGAATAAATTGTCATAGATGTCAAAAGGTGAATGGGCCAACCATGGTCAAAAGTCATTTATGTCAAAGCATGAGATAATCTTCAAAGTCAATTCAAGAGTGATGGAAAACAAGATGTGCATGTCAGCAAATAATAAAATAAGTTTCGCAGATGGATTGGATACTATATATAATGGTATAGTAAAGTTGAGAAACAAGTTGGCAGAATTACATCTATATTCATTCAGTTATTTACAAGGTTCCTTCATGATTACTCTCCCAAATATATATTGATAGTATCTTGAAGAATAAGTATGAATTTAGAACCAACATATCCTAGTTGAGGAAGAATCATTCAATCATAAATTTACATGGATCATACAACTAATACAGCTCATACACATAAGGTTCATATGACTTCACATCTGTTTCTTTTTCGGGCTCTTAACCATTTGTCCATAATATGATTTTCTCTCTTACACAAAACTCGATGGAGAATCATGAATTTTCAGTTAGCAGTCATCAAGCTTTCCAAGGGAATAGTGACCAAGTATCACATGGTGATTGGAATCCATTTGTTGAAAATATAGCAGGAAAATCTATGTTTGACTATACCTTGGTCAAACTAGATTTCAAATTTGAATTTCTATTTCAGCATAATTCTTGGAGGTAGTTAACTGAGGTCACATGGCACTTGTCACTTAGTTAACTCAATTAATTCAATTTGGGGAACCTTGAGTTTGATTCAGTATTATTGATTTCTAATTTCTAGCAATCAATTTTAGTTAAATTGAGTTATTGTCCGTTAAACTAGTTCTAATTATTAGAGGAACTAGTGGAAGGTCCAGTAGTGGGGTGTGACTTCAATAATCTTCAGTGATCAACTAGTTAACTAATCAATCAACCAAAAATAATGGATGCATGCGGATAACTCAATCTACCCAGTTGAGACAGAGGTTCAAGTGCAGTGTACTATCAGTTGTAGGCTATTCCAAGTTGTACATGTGGTGCATGTTGTAAGAGATCATCCTAGAGGAATTGTGCAATCCAGATTGAGGAATTTCCTAATTAATAGGGGCCTAATTCCTCAAGGAATAGCGCAAGGAAATAGGAGCTTGGAGGACTAAGAGATTGGATAAGAATTGGAAATATTCAGACAGTTAGGTAGAAGGATAGACCATACAGTGGTAGATTATGCTCGGGCTTGAGAAACATATGTATTTCTTCTCTATTCTTTGATTAATTTAATACTGATAGGAATAGGTTTTGAGAAATTTATTTCCCCTACATAAATATTTGTGTATTTGTGATAAATCTTGATGCATGTTTATGATTTGTTTTCTCGATTGTGAATTGAATTCTGCAGATGAGTAGAGTATATTTGAGTCTTCAGTTTTAGTAAATTACACAAATAGTTTCAGATCTACACATTAAATTTCTACATGGTATCGGAGTTGGATTCAAAATAGAGAAAATATTTCAAACTTCATATTGCACGAGGATTGAATTTTAAGGATCAATTCTTTAGATCTACCGGGATGGATTTCTATGGATTGAGACTCGAGTATGCCCTTGAGGAAAGCTCAAATTATGTTTCCTTGAAGGACAACATGGAGGCACTGCTAGAGGATAATGAGTTGAAGGAATTCATTGACAATGATATCCAAAAACCAGCAATAGTTGACGCTCAAAATCTAGAATATTGGAAGAAGTGTGTAGCCAAGGCAAGGAGGTTAATATTAGAGGGAGCATGAGACCTTATTTTCTCTAATTTCCATGGGAAAGAGACTCCATATGCAATGTGGCAAGCATTGATAGATTTATTCTAGAACAATAGTGACCACGAGAAGACGATGCTCAAGGACAAGCCTCGAAATATCAAGATGCAGAAGAATGACACAATACCACAGTACCTGAGTAGGTTCACACAATGTTGTGATGAAATTGGGAGTGTTGGTGTTACAATTGTAGAATTTGATTTGGTAAGCCTATCCCTTCTAGGCCTTCCCAAGAACTGGCATAGCTATCAAGATTCAGTGAATGGGAGGGAGAAGCTACCAAATTGGGAACGCCATTGATTTGATTTGGTACAGGAGGAGATAAGTTAGAATACTAGAGACGGGACCTCATCCAAGTGTGAGGAAGAAGAAAATTGTGCCTTGGTTGGAAAGGAAAAGAAAGGGAAAGGGAATAAATCCCAATCTAAAGGAGAATCCAATCAAGGTGGAAAGAATAAATCCTTTTCCAAAATCAAGTGCTTTCACTGTAATGAACTCGGGCAGTATGCAACGAAGTGCCCACACAAGAAGGGGGGAAAGAAGCCCTCAAGAGGAGTGGTTGGTGAAGCTTTGGCTTCAAAATTCGAGTTGGACTTCACCCTCACTGCATGCTTGGAAAGCAAAGTGATGGGGAGTGTGTGGTATCCGAATAGTGGTGCCTCATTCCACATTACGGGGAATGAATAATTTCTCAGTGACTAGGAGGAGAAAGATCTCTAGATGCACATTAGGATGGGAGATGATGGAGGGTACATTGTGATCAATATTGGTACAATCAACTTTCAAAGAGAGTTGAGCTCCCCTCTCAGACTCACTGATGTTATGTTTGTACCGAGTCTAAAGAAGAATATGATTTCCGTTGTGGTGTTGGAAGACCATTGCTACAATGTGATATTAAACAAAGGGAAGGCATTCCTAAGACACATTTCCACGAGACAAGCAAAACATATCAAGGTTTAAGTGAACAACCTCTACAAGATGGATGTGGAACACTGTGTTTCATTGAGCACTAAGGCGGAGAATGTTCAAAGTCAAAAATTTGGTGAACTATGGCATAGAAGACTTGGAAATCTGCATCATGGCACTTTGAAGATGATGCAAAAAATTACCATAGGCCTTCCCAAAGGAGAAATAGAGCAATAGGATACATGCAAAGGTTGTACCTTGGGGATCTACACAAAATCCACCTTCAATGACCAGGAGAAAAAGGTGCATGCAATCCTTGAAAGGATCTACTCTAATGTATGTGGACCTTTCTCAACAACCTCCATTTCCAAGCACAGGTATTTGTAGATGATTTCTCACGGAAGTAATGGATCTTCTTCATGCAGAAGAAAGACCGAACATTCTCCAAATTTGTTGAATTTAAAGCACTTGTTGAGAAAGAAACTGGCAAGAAAGTGAAGGATCTCAAGAGCGATAATAGAGGCGAGTATGTCTCGAATGAGTTTAATTTTTTTTGTATAAAAGAAGGAATTTGATGGGAGTTGACAATACCCCACAACCCATAGTAGAATGGGGTCGATGAGAGGAAGAACAAAAGTATTGTGGGAGAAGCAAGGGCAATGTTGCATGATTGTTCTCACAAAAAAATGATCATCTAGCCATAATTTACTAGATGGATTGAAGTACACCATGTAGGTTCAATTTTACCATAGTAAAATTGCTTTCATTGTGAGAAATTACTTAATAAACCACATTTATTAAGTCATTTATAGTTAAAACCATGAAGAATAATTAAATAAATCACTATTTATTTAATTATCTTCAAAGAATAATTAATTAAACCATTATTTAATTAAAGTTCCTTCCCACATGTGACCCAATTATGAGAAACAAATAGATAAATCATTAATTATCTTATTTTTCTCTAGGAATAATTAATTAATCACTAATTAGTTATTATTCCTTATCAAGTTTGACTAAATCCCCTAGGAATAATTAAATAAATCATTATTTGTTTATTATTCCTTAACCATATTTCTTGAGATGATAAATAAATCATTTATTTATTTATATTTCTAAATAAAAGTTTAAATACTTTCTCCCTCCAAACCAAATATGATAAAATATTCCAAATGGTTAATTCTAGAATGGGGTTAATAATATTTTATTAATGCTCATTATTTGAGGTTAACCTAATATTTTGCTATAAATAGAAGGGTTTTTAACTCATTCTTTACTTTTGATTATTTTCATTGTTGCACTCACTGTTGTATCTCTAATTATTAGCATTGTCACACACCATCTTATTTTTCATTTGAGTTCTCATTTAGCTCAAACATTTTGTTTGTTGGGTTTTACACATTATAGACGAGAGAGACTCTACAAAAAGTTGAAGACATTGAGGATAGCCAAGAACCCATCCCATAAAGGGGGATGGTAACATTATTTGTTCCCTTCACAGGCATTGTAAAATATATTCTTTATGTATCTGGTTTCTATTGGATTATTGGAGTTATTTGCGATTATTTTACTATTCCATTTTGTTGTTTAACTATGTCTATTGCATAGATCAGGGCTTCGGCAGGTTTTGTTTCTATCATTTGCTACAGATATACAATGTTTAACAACCATTTTTATTGTTAGTGCTATTTTTCATACACAACCTACAGTAGATTCTTTTTTCACATTCAAGAAGAATTCTACATAACAAATTGGTGACTCCATTAGGGATTTTCTTATTGTCACTAACAAATTGGCGACTCCACTCTGTTTTCAATTCTGATTCAGAAACTTGGGTGACCTTCAGTTTTTCAGCTTAGGTTTTTTCTTTTTCAATATCTTAATGTTGTTTACGAGCATTCTAACCCTAGATCAGTCAAATTTCTAACTTTCGTAAGTTTTTTGGTCATGTCCACAGGTCACGAGAACCAGCCGCGGCAAAGAAGAGAAATTTTCCCGAGACTTGCAGTTAGAGAACTAAGGAGAATAAATTATACTATTCTTCTCCAAAAGTGTGATCTAGAGGTCCATATCACACTTTCTAGCCCAAAAAGTGTGATATCCCCCAAATAGGTCAGTACTTGCGATTTTAGGTTTTCTGGGATTTTTTCTAATTTGTTTCCGGTTTTGCTAAGAGTTGTCTCCTAGGTTGGTTGACCCTTTTCTTCGCCCTGTTAGTCCTTGATCTACTCTATTTCACTTGTCGAAGTGGAATTTATCCCCTTAGGGCTTCAAGTACGCTTCCACCTTTATAGGAGGAGTTTAACTGAGTAATAAGTTTGAGTTTTTGCAGAGCTTTCAACCATATTTTCCATATATGTACCTTCCTGTTTCAGATCTTTCGGGATAGGTTGTTTCCATCCAAAGTTCTCTCTCAAACCTTGTTCGGTCGTTTTCCTTAGGGTGCCATCATTTTCCCTAGGTTTCACACCCATCTCCCTATCTTTTTGCAATGATTTTCCTCCCTGGTTTGTTTTTGTTGCTGCACCACTTTCTAGCAGCATAGTGTCATTTGATCTCAGTCACATCAACACTTAGATCTATTGGCCTTTTTTGTGTTTTTTTGGTTGATTCACCACCAACCAGCACAATGTTTGCAAACCCAGTTTGGTTGGGGTTTAGATAATTGATTCACTGTTTATTTTTTGTTTTCAATTTCAGGTTATTTCAACAATATTTTTATTTTTTCAAACACAATCTGGGCTTAATTAATAAACATACTCACACACACAGGCACACCTTAATCAAAGGGTGCTTGGTTTACACCACTAAGCCAAGACTTAACTTAATTAATTTATCTCCCCATTCAGAGACAAAAGCATCTTGTTTATCTCCCTTCACCATTTCAGTGTCACTTATGTCTTACAACCGTTATGCCATCAAGGCATTTGTTGGGGAGAGTCTTAGGCCTTCATCCCCAATTTCCTCTTACATGTATTACTTCTCCATGAAGGGTTCTAGTTAATCATCCCTTGAGTCCCCATACTATCTCTTCTTCTGGTTCATTTGATTCCTCATCCGATTTTGAGCCTCCTTCACCGCATATCGTCATCATGTCACGACCCACTGCAAGTGCAAGAAACCAACCTCATGTTAGCTCTAGTTCTACCCCGGTAGTCACATCTAGTAGAACTGTTACAGGAAAAGTTCCGACAACTCCAATGCTACCTTTCATGGTTGGGATAAGCCTCCCGAATTTTAGCCAGTTGACTAATGACACTAATTATGCTAGTTGGCCATATATGCCGACTAAGATTCCCTCCGACATTCCAAAGTTTGAGGGTAATTTTGGAGAGGACCCCATGAATCACGTCCACTTGTCACGCAGAATGAGTGGATCTTGCGGACAAGATAGACCTTCCTAGAATCTAAAGAAGACCTAATGACAAGCAAACCAACCAGACACTATATTTCTCTAAATGTGCTTTTATAAATAATGGCAAACAAATGTGTTTAAGGCCTACCTCATGTCCAACGCAAGTTTGGGGATGCCTTTGCTCCTTTGATCTAAGTAAGTTCCTTTGTCGCAAACCTGCAAACACAAATAAGGCAAACGATTAAATAGCACCTGAATAACCAGTATTATAAAACATATTTAACATGAAAGTCAAGGAGTCCATGAAACAAATAACATGAGATACTTGTTGAGAAAAATGAGCTTGATTGTATTAATTCAAAAGAAGAAGAAATTTACAACCTTTGCCTTGACGTTGTACAAGCTCCTCCCAGGGTCCAACAAGAAGTATCCTCTACTTTGACAAGCTTCACTCACTCCCAATGAAGCCAAAAGGTATGTGATCTCTCCTCTTAAGCTCAACTAGGAAGTCTTGATTTCACCAGCATTTACCCTCAAAAATGTTCAGCTTCTAACCTCTCTAGCCACTAACCCAACGCCTCAATTTATAGTGCAATGGAGGGAATTTACTAGGTCCTCCTTCAAAGCGATAGAATCCTCCTTCAAAGGGATAGCTCCTCCTAACAAGGGATTAGCTCCTTCTCTTTTGGGATGCATGAACCACTTTGGAGCGAACGATCCACGTCAAAATTCCTTCTAGAATCATCTAGAATTAACCCAAAGTGAGTTTTTAAAGCTAAAAATTGTTCCTTTTGACTTTCAAAGGGGTACGCACCCTCCCCTTTACATATAGAGCGTATAAGTACGCAGGTACTCTGAAAAAAAGGTGCGGTCCCGTAGGAAAAAGTGAGAGAAAGTGCGGAACCAGAGTTACATTGCTTTTTGATGTCTTTCTCTCATTTCCAAAGCTTGTTTTGAAGTGCTGAGGTCTGAGACTTGCTTAGGAAGCTGGTATAGGTGGTGATAGACCCATACCGACTGCAAATAATCAAGGTGATGATATTTTTGTATAACAGTCCAGTTAATCATCCCCTGAGTCCCCATACTACCTCTTCTTCTGGTTCATTTGATTCCTCATCCGATTTTGAGCCTCCTTCACCGCATATCGTCATCATGTCACGACCCACTGCAAGTGCAAGAAACCAACCTCATGTTAGCTCTAGTTCTACCCCGGTAGTCACATATAGCATAACTGTTACAGGAAAAGTTCCGACAGCTCCAATGCTACCTTTCATGGTTGGGATAAGCCTCCCGAATTTTAGCCAGTTGACTAATGACACTAATGATGTTGGTTGGCCATATATGCCAACTAAGATTCCCTTCGACATTCAAAAGTTTGAGGGTAATTTTGGAGAGGACCCGACGAATCACATCCACTTGTTTCATATGTGGTGTTCATCTAATTGCATCACTGAAGATTCCATTCATCTTTGGTTGTTCCAACACAGGCTCAATGGAGATGCTGCAAAGTGGTATGTTGACCAGCCCTCTGCCTCTGATTCCACTTTCGTGATTCTTGCTAAAGCATTCCTTTCATATTTTCAGTTACCTCTCGTATACGACACTGGTACAGAGCTCTTGACCACATTCCGTCAATCCTCTACCACATGTCTTTCCGATCATGTTCAGGAATAGCATAGAAGGAGGAGCATGTGTCGTGCTCCACCCTTCAATTACCGTGTCTACCTAGATTGGTTTCTTAGGACTCGTTTAGCACCTATTTCCAAAGATTTTGAGTCTCACTTTCCTCAGACAGAGGAAGAGGCTCTCCAAACTGCTCTGAGATATGACTTGATTTATGATCAATCTGGTTAGGTCTATACCATTATACCAGACATCCCTTGTCCTGGTGGTACTAATACACCACGAGTATCTCATGCCGCTGACGGTATCATTGGAGCTATTTCACATCTTTCACCATATACTTAGCAAAGTTATGGCTATCCGCAGGGGGCACCAGTTCCTCCAACACTTATGCCCCTCCTTACAATAACGTGTATTCAGGACAAAGCACCTCCTATGCATTTACCCAACCACATCAGTAGATGTCAGGGCCAAATAGTGCTCAACCTATCTACCAGATCATTGCCCCTTCACCATCTTATACCTATGCACCACTGAGTGCTCCAGCCCCTCAGGTATTAGCGTCGCAGCCTCCCATGCATCCTCAGCCCCAACACCACATTCCCCTCAAGGTCAATTTTTTTCATAGTAGAGAGTGACCAATCCCCAAAATTTGAAGAAAAAGAATAAGGGGAAGGCTAACAAGGGTAACCAGGGTAACCAAGGTAATCAACATAACGAACCCTAGGGGAACTAGCCTAACACCAAAAACCAGCAACAAGGTGACCAGCCTAAGCAAAAAAAGGCTATTCATATGAACAAGTATTATGCATGTTGTGGTGTACATGGCCATTATACTCATGAGTGTCACCTCTTACCCCAAATGCGCCAAATGTGGGAAGCCCAATCAACCTCTAGAGGTCAACCGCCCATGCAGCAATCACCTCAGAATCTTATGCCATCTAAACTGACCGTGCTCATAAATCCTTTCCCTCAATAAGGATTTGTTACTGCTCAACCTCAGCAAAGGTCAAGCAGCCCACCCTCCCCAACCTTCTGGTCCTGGTGACTACCAGATCCTCATGATGAATTCTGACAAGATCAATACCTCTGATATCAACTTGCAAACTTAGTTACGTCTATATGAAAAGCCATCGACTTCGTCTACCACCGAGTCCAAAACCAAAGCATCAACTGAGCCTCTTACAACACCAAATGGTCCACTACAGATCCCTCAACCTAAAGTTGAGTCAATTACTAAGATCCCCAAAGGAACATTAGGTTGTAGCGTGACTTCTAACTGAGAAGCCCATACATATAGTATAGTATATGAATTGGCACAATCACCTATTGCCATGTTGATGCTAGAGGTTCTCTAGTCATTCCCATCTAAAAAGAAAGCTCTACTAACTATATTGGGCACAGTAGATCCTTCAAACGATCTATTGTCACTCACTGCATTGTGGGTTTCAATTGTCCAAGGTTTCCTAAGAACAATGAAGTTTGGAGCCTCTTTCCTAGGCAATAGAAGCTATTAGATCTAAATAATACCCTCTCCATTGTGTAGTACTCGGAAATACATCTCCAACTGTATATGGAAGTTCGGAAACGTACTCATGGCGTAGAAGTTAAGCCATTTTGAATTTTACCTTGGAAAAGGCCCAACGAACGAAGAAAATGACTAAGTGTGGAGGCAAACCGCAATCGAAGGATCGGGGGGGCCAATCGCAATCACGAATCAGATATCGGTGGAGGTTAGTATGCAAGGAACAATGGTGGAATGAAAAGCGGTGATCACTGATTGCCGATATCGCATATCAGCAATCAGTGGGTCTGGGCACACCTTTTATCTCATATCAGCATATCTTAGTCCCGAACGCTGATATCGCATCCCACATTTCGCAAATCCAGTAGTCCATAACTTACGGCATACTCCAAAACATGCAGGGGGGGTCGTTTATGATATATTTTCATGCGGTGGGGAAGGGTGGGAAATAGTTAACAAAGAAAATTACGAAACAACCAAGGGCAAGGCCTCCCATTTCTCTCTCCTACAGGGGGGATTGCCGATTCGGTAGGGTTTCAATTAAAAAGACCTACAAAACTACCGATTTGTGATGCCTATGTTAAAATCCCTGGGGAGAGATGATTTTCAAATACAAAGGAATTCCCTACAAAACCAAGGCCGTGCTGACTAACATGGCAACTGACGTCATCAATGACATGGCACGTATGGATGATTATGTGGTGGGTGGACATGTGTCACTCCTTTTTGGCATTTTCAAGGGTCCTATGGGGCCATTTCTAGGTACCACATGTCACCACTCACAAGGTGACACGTGGCAGTGATGACATCACCCATCACAATTAGTGATCAGTGATCACTCAATGTAAAGCTTTATCTTCAGTTTTGTTTCACTTCCGAGATATTGGTCAGTGTGGTGTAAGAGGTAATCAGAGGAAATTCAAGTGATAAAGGGAAAATGTGACCCCACCCACCCCCCCCCCACACAATTGTTTGAAGCCTTGGATCTCGAAGAATAAACCCCTTTCCCAACCCAGTCATATTGAATAATGTCACATAGGGATTTGAAATAAAGGGGGCTAAGGGGGAAATCAAAATGCTTGTTTCACCTGTTTAGAGGTACAAAGGCTCGCGGCTAAGAAATTTGGTTGTTACATTACAGTGAGGCACTGATAGTGTAGGACAAAGAGTTAAAGGGCGTGATGGGTCGGCAACTATGGTTTTAAGAGGAGCAGGTGTTGCATTCAAGGCACAAGATGGGCCGATTCATAGGAAGATCATTGAGACTCGGGTCCAGGAGTTAGCGCTAAATGGAGTAAAGGCAGAAAAGACATAGGTCTATTAAATAGTGCAGGAGGACATACCTTAGCTAAGACGGATCTTGAAAATCGAGATGATCACAGGATGGGGCGAGGAGACCTTTGTGTAATTTTTCCTTGTGGTAATTTATTGTGATGTACCATAACATGCCTCCTTTCCTAAGGCATTCAATTCTGTAATATTTTTGGGCCATAGGGCCATTTATGACTAATACATCTAGTTGACCAAACAACTAAGTAGAGACCTTATATATTTTTTGTAATGAATGGTCTTGCCCCCCTCTCCAGATAAAAAGAGGAAAGCAAGACTTAGAAAAGGTTCAGAAATTCTAGAGAAAACACTACATGTTATATTTTCATACTGTATCTCCTCCGTAATATAGATCTTTTCATAATATCAAGGAAACAGTGGTGATTCCCTCTTTAAAGGATTATAGTATGTGTTCCCCTTTGTTTAAATCATTTTTATGTTCATGCTTCTTCCCTAAATTCATGTAATTATTGTTGCTAGATGTGTTTCAAGCTCCCTCACAGATTCATTAGTATATATATGTTAATGCAAATGCATGTAACTGTTTCACAAATTCATTTTTTTTAACATTGTTTATGTAAATGCCTATGAGGAATATTGAGATTAGATCTTTAAATCTACAACACATGAATCATAGCTCTCAGCTCCCTCTTCATTCATTATTTATGCTTGTAGCCCAAATAAGAAAAGAAATACTTAATGCCTCAAGCTCTGTGTTAAATATAGAAGTCTTGAAGCCTTATACTCTATGTGATGACTTACTCTCCTCTCTTATCCTCTCTCACCCACCCTGCAATGATTATTACATTGTGATACCTTCAAGCTCTCTTCCTCCACTATTTTTATGCTTATTTCTGAGATCTGAACTTGTGGAGAAGTATCCAAAATCCGTGTTTCATTCCCTTGGATTAATGAACCAATCTATTTCCCATGTATATATCTACCTATAGATCATAAGTGTGGTCTATAGTATTTGGTAAATCATTTGAGACGCACCATTTTATATGTGCCCAAGCACTGGTCTTGAAGCAATTCAAGATTGTCTCTAGGAAATACAACATCTTTGGCACCATTTTCGGGGAGCTTATTGAAGGATTTTTTCTTCTAGGATATGATAATCCAAACACTCTTTGAATGGGTGATAAAAGTCTTTTCTAATTGCATCCATATCATCTTGGTGACTCCACACCCCCCTCACTATAATTCATAATCTTGGCCCTGAAAAATTAATCTCCAAGAAAGTATGGAAAGAAAAAACTCTCCCAGACTATGCTACCATCTCACCAGCCTTTGGATTTCCCTCTTCCATTTCTTATCCTGTTGTTGCTCAGTATTCAAGAACTACTCCTAAGGCCTTAACATACCCTCCTTCCCCTACAACCCCTATGGTATTAACCCTAGTTCCTCAAGCAAATTTGGATCCTCCTCCACTAATCCAGATGGCTCTTCCAAGATTCTTTCTCAATAAGTATGCACCTCTTAATCTACCTCAGCCTCTGAGTGAAATTCCCCAAGACTACCTAAGGCATCTGCCTCGGTTCAATGGGGAAGATGATAACACGTCACAAAGTCACATTGAAACCTTCAGTGCTTTTGCTGAGAACATAAATTTGGAATAGTTGGATGTGGTTATAAGATTGTTTGTACAATCCCTCAATGGAGAGGCTAGAAAATGGTTCAAATCTAATGCCTCCATCACTACATGGGAGCAACTTGAAAACTCTTTCACCCAGAAATGAGGAGAAAACAGGAACCATCAATACCTCCTTATTGAGTTCAATGCAATAATAAAAAATCCCAATGAGGATACTACAAAATTTATCAAAAGATTCAACAATTAGTTCAATAACCTTCCATTTGACATAAAGCCTCCCTCAGTTGTAGCTTGTGTGGTTTTCTTGTGAGCCTCTGACTCTGATGTTGGTTTTACCCTAAGAGAATGGAAATCTACCACTCTAGACCAACTTCAGATTGATGCTCTCGAAGTGGAAGCCAATATGGCCTCAGTAGGGAGTCGAGAGCAAAGCAAGAACCAACTGAACCCAAAAGGGGAAAAGAAGAGGCATCCTCCTCTGGTCAAGTTGGAGAATCATCAGACCCAAAGTGGGATGATATAGACAAAATCATCAAGATTTTTTCACAAAATTTTAAGAAGCTCGAGATAGAGAACAAGAGCCTCTCCAGGCAGAATTCTCAAATCAACAACCGGGGCTATAACCAGCAATAGAGAAGTCCTCCACTGCAACTAATTCCAAGGGAAAGAAGGGAGAATCTTGATTAGATTCCTCATCCCTAATACTTGGAAGATATTCCTGAAGAACAATCGTCGGATACTCAGGAGATGCAAGGAAATATATATGTTGGTTTTGTTGAAGAGGAACATAAGAATATGGCTCACCAGGAGGCCAGTCACTGTAGAGAAGTAGTAGCAAAGGATGAAGATATGGATTATTATTGCAGATAGTTTTTAGAGTTCATGAAATCGTAGCCACAATGTAAGTATAATATAAGATCTTCGAAGAAGAGGATGAGAGAACCAGAACAACAAGGGGAAACTTCTCCCCAAGTGGTTCCTCTAGCCCTAGTCAAAGAGAAGGGCAAGTTACATTCTAGCCCACCCAAGACAGGAGTATCTGCAAATAAAGAGAGAAATGGTTCTGAGGGACACATAGAAAAAGAGGCACCTGCTCCACTGACATCTGCCAGCGGGAAGGGAGAAAGAACAGAGCATGGAGATGTAGAAATGGCCCAACATACGTTCAATCTCTAGACTGAGCTTTTAAAGCAACCTCATTACAAAGCTCAAGTCTCCAAATTCATGCACCCAACTGGCTCAACACCATCCCATGATAGTTTAAACCTCCAAGAGGAGAGGCCAATGGTTGTTTTTGGGCCACATGTGGAAGAGTTGGATCCCTCTACTACACCGTTTTATGTGACTTTAGTGATCCATGACCGTTTTTTGTATAACTACATGTGGATTTAGGAGCTTCACACAACCTCATGCCATTATTAGTAATGGAATAGCTGGGTTTGGAGATCATCGAACCATACAAATACTTGCACTCCTTTTCTTCCAAGAGAGTCAAGTGCTTAGGCATGATAAATGATCTGGTGGTAAACATGGCTCAAATCCTAGTGAAGAGTGTGGTCATGGATATATTGGTGGTAGACATACCTCCTCGGTTTAGAATTCTCTTACCTAGATCTTGGGTTTCCAAGGTGGGTGGCTCTATCAAGCTAGATCTAACTTATGCCACCATTCCCACTTTTGGAGGTGAGCAAAGAAGTTTGTACAAAGAATCCTAGTTTGTGAAGACAGTGACCCCAGTTAAAGGCTTAGAAAAATCCCCAGTGCATGGGAAAGACAATGACATCTCCTACCTATTCTTAGAAGAAGATGAGAACCTCTTAGAAGAAGCATCAGTACACTTGATATCGCAGTTGAAATACCATCATTTAAATGAAAACGAGGTATGGAATTTATACTTCAATGGAGCAAAACCAAAATATGGGAACGGAGCTGGAATATTGTTGGTGTCTCCATAAGGTAGCATGATACCCCTCTCTTTGAAGCTTGAATTTGAGGTGACCAACAATGTAGTTGAGTACGAGGCATTTCTCCTGGGGTTACAAATGGCAAGAAATATGAACATTGAATTCATGTCGGTCTATGGAGATTATAAGCTAGTCGTGAAACAGATCTGAGACCAATGCCAAGCCAAACATCCCAGGCTGAGGACGTACCAAAATGAAGTGTGGAACTTAACTGACAATTTCTTCCTGGCCTTTAACATCCATTTTCTGCCCAGGGAAGAAAATGGGATGGATGAGACTCTTGCGGAAGTTGCAAGCACTTTCGGCCCCCCATAGAATCCACTCCTCATATATGAGATAGAAGTTAGACACATGCCTTCAATACCTAATAATGTTAAACATTGGCAGGTATTTGAAGATGAAGAGAAAATAAAAAGATTCATAGAAGTAGTTGGTGAGTTCGCCTACTCCACTATCAATCAGGAAGAGGAAGAATCAGAACAAGAAGCCACTTCGTGGAAAGACACAGTGGCTGGGAAAAAAAATTGCAACTAAAAGGGAACAACATCCCTCATGGACTTGTTCCACTTGAAAGACTTTTCAATAAAGAAAATATAGCGTCCAAACAAATGGCCCCAGAGAATGATAAGTAAGAAGAAGACTGCAACAATGGATCAGAGGAAGAACCCCAGATGATTAGGTTGCCCAAAGGAATCCCCTTGCAATACCTATAGAGGTATTTAGATATGTTCAAAACTTACAAAGATGTATTTGCTTGGTCTTATGATGATTTGAAATCATTTGATACAAATATTATTCAACATAAGATTCCTCTGAAGAGTGGGATAAAGCCATGTAAATAGAATCTTAGACAAATAAACGCACTCTTACTCCCCTCCATTGAAAAGGAGGTAAGGAAGTTGTTGCAGCCCAAGATGATAGTCCCTCTAAGATACTCTGAGTGGGTGGCTAATTTGGTCCCTGTCTGAAAGAAGAACGGAGAGATAAGGCTGTGTGTGGACTTCCAAAATTTAAATATGATGTCTCTAAAAGATAGCTACCCTCTACCCAAGATGGATAATATATTGCAGAAGGTAGTGGGTGTAGCCAGAATGTCCATGATGGACGGATTCTCAGGATACAACCAAGTGGCGGTCCACCCTGAGGACTAGACAAAGACTACTTTCACCACCCTATGGGGGACCTTCATGTACGCCTGCATGCCATTTGGGTTGATAAATGCAGGAACCACATTCCAGATAGTTATGGACATAGCTTTCATGGGTGAGCAAGATAAGTTTGTGGTAGTTTACTTAGACGACATCACAATCTTTTATAAGACTGGTCAAGAGAATATCCTCCATTTAAAGCTTGCTTTTGAGAAGTGCATAAGGTATGGCCCCTCTTTGAATCCGAAGAAATCTAAGTTTTCCCTGAGTGAGGGGAAGCTACTTGGGCACATACTAGCACAGGAAGGATTAAAGATTGATCTTGAATGAGTCAAAGCCACCAGCGTCATTCCTTTGCCCAAAAATAAGAGAGAGGTCCAAGCCCTTTTGGGAAGGATAAATTTCTTAAGGCGATTAGTTCCCAACTATGCTGAGATAGTTAAAGGTATCATAGATATGCTCAAGAAGGAGAATGAAGTTAAATGGAGCTTCATCCCCCATGATTCTTTCACTAGGATCAAAGAAGCTTTGGTTGAGGCCCTAGTGCTAGTTAGCTCTGATTATTCAGTGCCCTTCTACATATTTTCCTTCACCTCTCCGCATACCATTGTTGTTGTATTGTTACAGAAAAATAAAAATGGTTACGATCAGCCCATTTCCTTTTTAGCCAATTACTAAGGGACACTAAGCTGAAGTATGATATATTGGAGAAACAAGCTTATGCACTGGTCAAGGCGTTGAATTAATTTCATATGTATATACTGCAATCTGAAATCACAATGTTTGTCCCAATGAATGCAGTCAAAGACATTCTGGTGTAGCGCGACAACGAAGGAAAGAGGGGCTATGGATAGAAAAAGTACAAGAATATGAGTTAGAAATTAAGCCTACCAAGCTCATCAAAGGCCAAGGGTTGGCCAAGATTTTGTCTGAATCCAATCGCCAAGCTCTAGGGATAAACTTGATCGCAGAGGAGGGCAGTCCAGAGGATGAACATAACAAAATTAAAATGGCTGAGTAGAATATCTATGCCAAGTATGAGGGATCACCCAGGTATAAGAAAAAATTTCATTATCTCTTTTTTCTAAGATGCTTGTTGGGACTGAATAGATGAAAATACCAGAGTCTAAGATTATAGGCACATAAATACATTATATCCAATGGACTGCTCTACTGGAAGGACCCGGTGGGGGTATTACTGTTGTGTTTGGTTGAGGAAGAAACCCATGAAGTGATTGGGTATTTCCATGGGGGATTCCATGGAGGACACTTCAGTTGAAAGGAAACAACAACAAAATCCTCAAGGTGGGATTCTACTAGCCCACGCTATTTGGAGATGTTTATTCTCAAGTTGGGTCATGCCAAAAATGCTAGTTGTTTGCTGAAAGACATAAGTTTTCTCCTCTCCCCCTGATTCTTGTGCATGTAGAGGAGCCCTTCGGATAATGGGGATTGGCCTTCATTGGAGAAATCAACCCACCTTCTAGAGGACAACACAAATCGATTTTAACATCCACTGACTATTTCACCAAGTGGGTAGAGGTTATCCTAGCTAACAATGCTACTGATTCAGTGGTGATAAAATTCATGGAGGAGAACATATTTTCCCACTTTGGGTGTCCTTTTAAAATCATCACTGATAATGCATAGGTTTTCAAGTATGCCAATTTCACCAACTTCTGCCACAAATTCAACATCATTATTGGACACTCCACTACATACTACCCTCAAGGGAATGGCTTGGCTAAATCTTCTAATAAAATTGTGGTGAGATTTTTAAAGAAGACCATCACTGAAAATCAAAGGAACTGGGACTCTAAACTAACGTTTTCTCTATGGCCTAACCATGTGACACCACAAATATCCACTGGAAAATGTTCTTCTGAGCTAGTATATGGCAAGGCTTATGTTTTCCCTATCCAATTAGCAATGCCAATAGCTAAGTTGCTACAAGAAGCAAAGGAAGAGCCTAACACCTTGACTAGAAGAATAAATTAGTTGTTATAGCTTCACAAGAACAGAGAGCAGGTGGGGACCAAACTGTCAAACTATCAAAAAAGGATGAAATATTTCTTTGACAAGAAGGCTAAGGACAAACCTCTTTAGTAAGGGGATTTAGTTCTCAGATGGGATGTTAGGCAAGAAGACAAAGGAAAGAATGGGAAATTTGATCCACTATTGCTAGGCCCCTTCAAGATTGCAAAAGAGAGGGGAAACAACACCTACATGCTTGAAAAATTGGATGGTGAACTGCTGGAACTGCCTGTAAATGGTTAGTTTCTAAAATTTTATTTTCAAAATTAGATATATTTGTCTCTTGCTCATTGTAAATATCCAGGGTGTGTTGAAATCGTTATTTGAGTTTTTTAGTTTATTATCAAAAATTCCTTTTTACATAATTATATTTTGTTTAAGAATGACTCCATGCCCAATGGAAGGAAAGGCTACTAGTTTTCAAGTCCTCAACACCTTGCTAGCAAGGCATTATCCCCAGTTGGAGCCAATGTTGTCACTCACTGCATTGTGGTTTTTATTGGCCAAGGTTTCCCAAGATCAATGAAGTTTGGAGCCTCTGTCCTAGGCCATGGAAGCTATCAGAGCAAAATCAGACCCTCTCCATTTTGTAGTACTCGGAAATATATTTCCAATGATATATCGAAGTCTTAAAACAGACTCTTGGAGCATAAGTTAAGGCATTTTGAAGTTTACCTTTGAAAAGACCCAACAAACCAAGAAAATGACTAAGTGTGGAGGCAAAACACAATTGGAGGATCAGGGGGCCGATTGCAATTGAAAATCGGATAACACTGGAGGTCAGAAGCAAAGGAACAATGACAGAATGAAAAGCAATGATCGTCGATCGTTGATATCACATATCGACAGTCGGCGGGTCTGGGCACACCTTTTATCCCATATCGGCATATCGCAATCCTGAACATCAATATTGCATCCTGCATCCCATAGATCCAGTAATCCATTAGTTACGAAATACTCCAAAACATGCAGGGGGGCCAATTTGTGATATATTTTCGCACCGCCAGGGAAGGGCCGGAAATAGTTAACAAAGAAAATCACGAAAAATCCAAGGGTGGGGCATCCCCTTTCTCTCTCCTCTAGGGGGGATCGCCGATTCAGGGGGGTTTCAACTTAAATGGACCTGTAAAACTGTCGATTTGTGATGCCTATGTTAAAAGTCCCGTGGAGAGATAATTTTCAAATATAAAGGAATTCCTTGCAAAACCAAGGCCCGGTTACCCTTTTTCTCTCTCCTCAGGGGGGCACGTGGCAGCCTCTAATTGGTCCACTGAGCTAACGTGGCAGCTAACGTCACCAATCACATGGCACGTACGGATGATGATGTGGCAGGTGGACATGTGTCACTCATTTTTGGAATTTTCAAGGGTCCTATGGGGCCATTTTTGAGTGCCACATGTCACCACTCACAGGATGACATGTGGCAGTGATGACATCACCCATCGCAATCGGTGATCACCGATCGCTCAATGTAAATATTTATCTTCAATTTTGTTTCCTCGCCAGCTACGATTTCAATAAGGAAAGAGGCACCCAAATGTGATAGGTTATGTGTTGTATTGTATAGGGATTTCATGTCCAGGATATCAGCCAATGTGGTGTAAGAGGCAATCATAGGCAATTCAAGTTATAGAGGGAAAAAGGCCCTTCGCATGGTTGTTTGAAGCCTTGGCTCTCAAAGTCTAAACCCCTTGTCCCAACCCTGGTCATATTGAATAACGTCACACAGGGATCTGAAATAAAGTAGGCTAAGGGGGAAATCAAAATGCTAATTTCTCCTGTTTAGAGGCACAAAGGCCCGTGGCTGAGAAATTGAGTTGTTACACTATAGCGAGGCACTGGTAGCGCAGGACAGAGAGTTAAAGGGTGTGATGGGTCAGCAACTATGGTTTTAAGAGGATAAGGTGGTGCATTAAAGGCACATGATGGGCCGATTTAGAGGAAGATCACTAAGACATGGGTCCGGGAATCAGCGCTGAATGGAGTAAAGGAAGAAAAGACAGAGGTCTGTGAAATAGTGTAGGAGGCCATACCTTAGCTAGAACAACTCCTACAAATCGAGATGTTCACAGGATGGGTGAGGAGATCTTTGTGTAATTTTTCCTTGTGGATATTTATTTTGTTGTGACGTAACATGCCTCCTTTCCTAAGGTATTCAATTCTATAATATTTTTGGGCCATAAGGCCATTTATGATTGTAGAAAATCCTATAGATTCACAAGCTAATGTAATTTGCTAAAGCAAAAGACAAGAATATACTTCTACTCTTTACAGCAGAAGCCCATAAACATCGAGCAAAAAATAATCAATAGAGGAAGAGAAGCAAAGGCACATAACACAATAAATATCTGGGGAAAACCACAGCTCAAAACCCCACTATTTTTTTGTATTGATCTAGAAAATCAAGATGAAATTACAATGCTTGTTTTCTCTAGAACATTCCCAGCACTCAACCAAATTCAATCTCCAACTCATAAGCAAGCTCAAGGCCCTCTTCACAAGCTCTCCAAGTCTCTATTTCAATGTGTAATTCCTATGGATAATAGCTTGTATTTAAAGGGAAATAAAGCCTCGAAAAATAGTGTAATCCCTCAAGGATCAGTTCCTGAATGCATGCACTATCAATGCAGCTCAGAAAAATCTAAAATAAATAGTACATTGTCCCTACACTCTAGTCTCAACTAGGACTTTCTCAAAATCGACATACATGAGTTTTTGATGAGTAAATATTCAGTTAACTAGAGTAGCACTATTGGAGTTCATTAGTGTCACCACTGACTGTTAACTCATTATTAGTTCTATCAATCAGTTTGCAAACTAACTTAAGTGAACTGACTCATGAAACAGAGTCTTCTATATTACAAATCACAATTAACTCATACTAGACTCCTACAAAGTAGGGAGAACATATACATGACTTCCAAAATAATTCCAACTCGAATTTCCTAAGTTAAGTAAGTTTAATAAACTTAACTTAACTAATTTAAGTTTCTATGAGAATGGAATTTGAATTTAATACACAATTTAATTCAAGGACAAATTAGACTGGAATTTCTTGTTGCCATTTCTCAACCCTCCCTCTCAATAAGAAATGGATTATCAATGACCTTGATCCTGTCTCTATGAAACTTGAATTTACATCTTGATAATATCTTTGTTAAGATGTTAGCATCTTTCTCCTCCATGGGAATGTAATCTAACAACATGATCCACCTTAGCACACAATCTCTGAGATGATGATACCACATATCAATATGCTTGGACCGATCATGAAAGACTAGATTTTCATAGAGTTTGATACAACTCTGATTATCATAATAAATCATTGTTGGATCCATCTGCTGACCAAACAAACCACCCAGGATTTTCCTCATCCAAATAGCCTCACATGCTATGTGACTTGTATCCATGTACTGTACCTCTATCGAACTGAGTGCAGCCGATATCTGTTTCCTATTGTACCAAGAATCTGTCGCTGACCCAATACTAAAGATCCCTCCTGATGTCCTCTTCATGTCAGATGGGCTCCCTGCCTAATCTACATTAGTGAATCCATGAAGCTTCACTCCCTCTGTCTGTCTGTACCATAACCCAAACTGAGTAGTGTCTCTGAGGTATCTCAATAAATGTTTTCTGCCTTCCAATAAAGCTTAGTAGGCCTAACCATCACTTGAATAACATGGTTAACTTCATAGCACAAATTTGGTCGTTTTTTCACCAAGTACATGAGTGAACCCACAAGCTGTCGGTAAATAGTAGCTTCCATTACTTCCCCTGAAGTAGCATCCTCCTTCCTCCAGTTACGAGCTAGAGGAGTCTCCATGGGTTGACTGTTCTCCATGTGGAATCTCTTAAGTATCTTGTTGGCATACTTGTCTTGAGATACAAGCAAATCCCCATCTCCCTGCCATACCTCCATGCCAAGAAAGTAATGCATGAGCTCCATGTCCTTCATCTCAAACCCTCTTACAAGGTCCTCCTTGTAAGATTTGATGAGCTTCTCATGACCTGTCTATATGCGATCATCTACATCTTACCTTCCACCACTATGTGATACAAGTTTTCATCCGCTTCACTCTTTGTGAATCCCAACCCAATGAAATAGTTATCTATCGTGGTGTACCAAGCATGGGGTGCTTGCTTCAACCCATAGAATACTCGCTTGAGTTAGCACACATGCGACTCGTGGTCCAAGGTTTCAAAACCTTCGGGTTGCTCTATGTACACCTCTTCCTCAAACATGCCATTGAGGAAGGCAGTCTTCACATCCATCTGATGGATCGTCCAACCCATCTATGCTTATAGTGCCAAAATAGATCTAATTGATGAGTACCTTGCAACAGGAGCAAAGGTCTCATCATATTCAATCCCCTCTACCTGTGAAAATCCATGGGCCACAAATCTGCCCTTATGCTTCTCCAAACTACCATCTGTAGCTTGTTTTACCTTGTAAAGCCAATGGGAGCTCACAATTGACTTGTCCTCCAGTCTTGGGACCACATCCCAAACACTGTTTCGGACTATGGATTTATACTCCTCCACCATCACATCAACCCAAACCAACTATTGCATTGCTTCCTAAAAGGAAGATGGCTTTGTCACAAGACATGCACCCATAAGTGTGATGTATCCAATGTACCTCTGTAGTAGCCTCCCCTCTCTGCACTGAGAAGAGGGTGCTCCCACATTCTCCCGTGCATCATCCAACAATCTTTCAGCCTCTCTATTGCATGTGGCTACTCCACATCAATCTTAGGCCCCTCAATCTTAGGAGCTAAAATATCCTCATCCGCATGTAACTCAAGCTCCCTCTCAAGGTATACTCGCATGGCCTTCTCCTCATCGAATCCGATATCCCTGCAAACCACTGTCATCCAACTAGTCGGCATGTACACCCGATAGTTGTGGGTTGTATCAGTGTACCCCACAAAGCTCCCCAACTCTAATATTGGCTCAAGCTTCTCTCATGCATCTTTGGTGACATAGCAATAAACTAATGACCCAAAAATCCTAAAGTGACCAACGTCTGGCCTCTTACCAAAATAAGCCTCCTCTGATGTATTCATCTCAAGTATCCAATGTGGGATACAGTTCTGAACATAAACTGATGTGTTGCATGTTTCGTCCCACATGTGTAGTGGTAGGCCCTAATCATGCAAAATCGCCCTTACTACCCCTACTATGCTCTTGTTCTTCCTCTCGAAACCCCATTCTACTGAGGGTTATGGGGTGTTGTCAACTCTCATTTAATCCCTTCCACTAAACATAATTTCTTAAACTCATTGGAGACATACTCACCATAGTTATCACTTCGTAGAGCTTTAACCTTCTTGCCAGAGTCTTTCTCTACCAATGCTTTGAACTCACAAAACTTTGTGAAAGTTTGATCATTTTTTCTGCATAAAAAATACCCAACATTTACGAGAGTAGTCATCGACAAATATAAAATAATACTTGTGTTTTTCCATGGATGCTGTTGAGAATGGTCCACACACATCTGAATGGACTCTCTCCAGAATAGACTATGCTCGACTATCTCTGTCTCCAAAACAAGACTTGGTGTATTTTCCGAAGTACAACCCTTGGATGTACCAAATTGCTCAAGCATACCTTTGGGAAGACCGGTAGAGATTTGTTGCAATATCTTCAAAGCCCCATGATGCAAGTGTCCCAATTGCCTGTGCCACAACTCGCTGACATCTCGGGTCAACATATTTTTTATTTTGAACTCAACACAACACAATTCTCTACCTCTATCTTATAGAGATTCTAAACTTGAATCCCTATCTTCTTTACTTGACCCATGGCCATGTCGAAGGAACGCCTTTCCTTTTGAAAACATCACATCATAGCCTCTATCCTTAAGCGTGGCAACGGATACCAAGTTCTTCGACAGTTCGGGTATATGCATAACATTCTTCAAGGTGAGTGGAGAAGCATGCTCCCTCTAAAAGGTAATAGTTCCTACACCAGTAACATCATACTTACATCATCACCCATCTCGATATGCATCTTGAGATATTTCTCCTCCAGTTCACTGAATAACCCTTTATCGCCAGTCATGTGGAAAGTGTTGACAATAATACTGAGAGGGGGGGGTGAATCAGTATTATCTAATTCTTTTACCAAAACTTCCTTATTTATACTTTGAATTATTTTTGCATACCAATGCCATAAATAATGAGCATGAACAAGAAAAGCAGACAGTCACATCAAAGAACACCAGATATAAGGTGGAAACCCAATGTGGGTGAAAACCACCTGGTGCAATATGTCTCTATCTTCTTTCAAATTAGAAACTCCTTTTATAATGATCTTGTACTGGTGCAGTCCTTTACCAGTACGCAGGCTGCAACCTGCAGAGAGCTACAACTCTCTCTCGTTTTCCAGTCTCTCCTGGAAGGGAGCTACAACCCCTACTTCTTTTCTTTCAAGGACCACTTTTCATAAATTTTCAAACTGGATCCATAAATATCAAATGATCATCAAGTACCAGTAAGTCACCTAGAT
>APFE030182235.1:0-24819 GCA_000404065.3 Pinus taeda
CCCTTTCGCTCCTTTGCCCTGCAAAACCAACAATTCCAAAGAATGCAGTAGTATATGGACAAAGATTTATACAAAAATCATCTTTATGTTATACAAGAAGGAAGTTAGTTATGAACTTTTAAACATCCATTCAGACATGAAATTCAAACATGAACATCATAAACATAAAGAAGAAGCATATCGGGAACCAAGACGTGTTTCTTTATTATAGACAAATAGAAAGTACAAAAAGAGTAATATCACCTGAGCAACCTTTGCAGGCTCCAAGCACAGCCTCCTTCTGGATCCGTCCTGCCTCAAGCCTCTAGCATATCTCCTTCCAAGACTCACTCTATGATGCCATAACTAAGGGATGAACATCAAAGTAGTTTTTAGTTAGGAATTGGTTGGGAACAGTTGAGGCCATGGGCACTAACAAGTGATCAGCAGGTAAAACTCGCGATCTCCGCCCGAAAATAAGGAGTTTTATATTTTTTTAAGTGTTTTAATACATATACGTGGGTTGGGTATATGCGAACCCGTGTATACACACGTTTAACTTAGGGCAATGTCGCGTACAGGGAATAAAACATTGTTTTTTAGATTTTGGACCAGGTCTGGAAGGAGGGGTTGCCCTAGGCCATGAGTGCAGCATCACAAACCATAATAGTGAGATTTGGAGCTATAACACACCACATAAATCTGAATGAATGAGTTCAATTTTTCTATGTGCTCTCGAATGTGAATCATGAAAAGACTATTTTCTATGCTTTCCTAGAACACAAGCATCACATTGCTTAAGTTTTCTAGGAATTGTAGGCGAACCGGCACGAAGGCTGTCATAGTTCAAATGTCCAAATCTAGCATTCCATAATAAACTTGATGGAAGTGTACCTTCTTCATAATGAGAATTGTACGAGAAAAGTTGTGCATGAGCAGAGATACCTTGCAGCTTGAGAAGCCTTTCTTCTTCTATTCGCCTCATGACAAGTGAGTGGTTAGATGATTTTCTCACCTCAAGCTTGCCATCAAACTTATGAATGGAGTGACCTTGCTGGCAGATGTGGACCAAGGATAGCAAGTTTCTCTTCAGCTGTGGGAGATATAGAACATGATGCAGAAGGAAGTTTGGAAGACCGGGCAATTTAAGTCTGATTGTGCCAAGCCCTGATGGCTTGATTTTTGATTGGCCTGCAAAGTGTACTGCTCCATCAACATTTTCAGTAAATTCTTCAAAAAAATGCTTTCTATGAGTCATGTAGCAAGTTTCTCCTGAATCAAGCAACCAATCATTTTTCTAAGAGGCAAGTGAAGCATTGAATAAGTCTTCATTTACTCTGATATTACATTGTGCCACAACATAATGATCAGATTCAGGTGCTTTACCTTTGTCTGTGTCATTAGTTTTACCTTTGGGTTGATTTCTTTGCTGCTCAATTTTGTCCAAAGGTAACTTGTATGTAGAGGCATCATGTGATCCATTTCTTTTGTAGCGTATGCAGTGCAAATCTGACTTTTCTCCTTGAGAGTGTCTACCCCCCTGCCTATAAAATATCTTCCTCTTCCTCTTCAACCACCTCTTCCTTTGGAAGAATCTTGAGCAAGATTCTTTTCTTTATGAGCAAGGCACACCGCCTCTTCAGAAGATTCACGGGCTGTCTTCTTTCCAAAAGCTTTCTCTCTTTCAGCAAATTTTTTCACAAGAGAGTCAAAGGTAATATCTTTGAGATTTCCATTTGCTTGCAATGAGTCAAGATAATTGGAGTAAGTAGGATAAAGTTCCTTGAGAAAAGAAATAAGAGGAATATCTAATTCAACCTTAGTGGCTTTGATATCATGCATTATAGATTTTACTTCGGATGCAGGAGCAAAAGGATCATTATTTTCCAATTCAAGAGTGAAGAGTTTAATCATGAGTTGAAGAACTTCAAGTGCAGAATGCAAGTCATAGAGTTCTTTCAGCTTTTGTAAGGCTTCGAAAGTAGTTGAAAATGGTGAAATATGGTGACTCACCTCTTCAATTACAGATGTTACAATTAATACATATGCTTTGCTGTTCTTATTTTCCCAAATGGCGAACTCTTTGTCTGAGGTAGGTTGTTTTGTCTCTTTGTCTCCGTCTCCAATACACACTCCTTTCCACAACTCATTGAAAATGAGGGTGTGCTTTATCACCCGGGACCACTCAGGATAGTTCTCCTTGCCAGTAAGAACTATTCCCACAATAGGTATGATTGAATGCATACTGTAAAAAAAATACTTCTGCTAGCAAAATGTGCTTCAAAATAATACAACCTTATTCTTCCTTCTTGACTAGGTAAGAAATCGATTTAATATAGCAAGAACAAAAGTATATTCTATCCATATAGAATATCACCATTTTTTTTTTGCATTACAATATGTTTGCAATTCAAGAGAAATAAAAGATAAATAATATCAACTGCTTAAAATCGAATCGGAATTCTGATGCAAATTAGAATTTTCCGAACACTTGGATGGAAATATAAATCCCTATGCTCAAATCCTAAGCTTTACACCTTGATTGCATACTTTCTCATTGGAAAATACATCTCTTTCTTTTTCTATCTCTTAGTCTTCAATGATGCCTGATGCTTGGTAAGGTGTCGCCTAATAAGGGAATTAAATAAGTCTTCAAGCTGAGCTTCTGGACTTTCGAGCGAGTCTTCTGGGGACACAAATCAAGAGGCAACTGATTTATGTGAAAGCAATGTTATATATCATAGCAGAGGTATGGCAAGCAAACTTATGTGAAAGTAATGTTATATATGGAGGGAGCAGCGTATATATGAAACATTGTTTACACTAGGAGCAACTTATATATGAAATAGTGTTTACACCAGCGTTTTCCAAGAATTTCATACAAGGATTGAACCTGGAGAGAGAAGACCAACATTTATGGAACAGAGAGTAGCAGCGTATGGATGGAGGCTGGCTAGCATGGAGAGAGTAGCAGCGTTTATAGAACAGAGAGTAGCAGTGAATGGAGAGAGGCCGGCTAGCATGGAGAGAGCAGGTCTGGCAATGGAGCGCTATTATACCAGCGTGGAGAGAGCAACATCATTTATGGAACAACATTCATGGCCTCCTCACTCAACCATTGCCTAGATTATCACGCAGAGGGCAGACACTGATTATTGAAAAATGGCAGAAGGGAGTTACAATGGCAGTTAGAAGCCAAAAATGGTGCGAGCTCTGATACCATGTCAGGCCAGGTAGTAACTCCTCCAAATCAAATCACATTTATTCATTCAGGTTGGTCTTTATTATATACATGAGGGAGAGACTGTTCACTTCATCTCCCGGTGACTATTCATATTTCTTATTATTTATTTACATTAGTTACACTTATTCACCCAATCCTGATGATTAGGTGTCAACACAGAGTCTATACTAGGATTTCTTCCAAATGCCAAACAATTAGAGTAGCAATGGAGGTAGGCAATGAAGGGAAAGGAGGAGGTGATCAGACAAATGAGCAAGCTAAACTGGGAAGCATAGTGGCAATTCTTAGTAAAACCATACAACCAGTGGATGAACTTACGATGCTTAACTACCTCCACAGAAAAAATGGTGAGAGTGCTGACAGACGCTATATTTGCTAGACATTTAAAATCAATGATCGACCAATTGACGCAGCTCAAGCCAGTGATAGATATTTGTGATCTCAAAGATCAAATGCAAAGGAGTTAGTCACTTAGTTTTATTTTTTCATAATGTGAGGAAGGTCATTTAAACCTCCTCAACTATTTTTTGTAATAATCTATATGAGGACCTATAGTTTAGTATTTAAACACCTCTCATGCATTTACAGAGGGGTCCAGAAATTTTATCAGAAACATTATTCAAAACACACACTTCTGTACCTTTGAGGAGGTTGTAATGGAAGGAATGAAACAAGATCTATTTTCTCTTAAATATCTAGCATGCTCTACTGAAATGCACTTTTGTACTCTTAGAATATGTTGGATTGATTGGAATTAGGTCAATATTGCTGAAGCACATGAGTAGGACTTGTCATATATGGTACTTTTATCTTATGATCTTGTTTTATTTATGTACCAGGCAATATTATTCTTTTAATTCTTTTATGTGTGAAATTCTGAATTATAGTTAGCATTATTGCACTTTTGTATGATGTTGGCTTTGACTTTATTCTGAATACATGAACGATTTTATATGCGATATATCTTTCACAATCGTTTTGTCTAACTATTTATCCAAAAAGATTACTATTAAATGATTTCACTTATTATTTCAGTTGAATGATCTTTATTAACAATTGCTATAGGACATTTTTTAGATCGCATACTTTATTTAATTTCCAGGTATATTTAAAATTAAATAGTGTTAAACTAGGTTATATGCATGTGTTTAATAGTTTACATTAGATTACAATTAGATCAATAATTCCCTTGTTACATCATATATCACCCCACCAACACTATCAAAATCTCTTTTGGTAAACTGGTCCCATTATCCCTAGTCGAAGCCACTACACCAAACAAAAAAGGAGCTTCTAACCAAGGTCTGGACCGGGTGGTTTTCCCCCATGTTGTAGCAATGATTTTCGATCTTTCAACAATTTGCAATGTATGTTATTTAACTTACGCTAACGCTTATGAACTATTTCGTTTGCATTAATATGAATCTTGTTGAATGTGTGTTTTATTATTTCCATCACGGTTAACTTGGGAACTATTTCGCACGATATCTTGTCATGTATTTATGCTCATGTGTTCCTTTTAGGATGTGTACTATTACAGGCTTGTAAGGGGCTCACTTCATTTCCCTTCTGCTATGTTAGAACCCTTCTTCAAATGCACTTGACCTTCCATAGAGCCACACATTTGTTTCACCAAATCCATAAGTGAACCACTCTATGCATTATTGCAGCCAAGGCACATCACTAACACCCACTGCATCGGAAACTAGGTCGTATTCCAGATGGGGCTCCTACACTAAATAGTGTGAAGTTTAATTGGGAATTCATATAAGGGAGACCCCCTGAATGTTGGCGGGTCTAGAACCATCAACATTTATGGTCCTAGAAGGAGGTCCAAAGGACAAGCTGAGCCCATGAAGTCTGTTTTGAACTTTCCATAGCATCTAATCGCTTCTCCCCAAATCATAACCCCGACAAGTTTTTCCATAACAAAAAATCTGAAAGTGTCGACAAGAATCATTAATGACTTGTTAAATCTTAAATTCGATGGTGAGGGTGAAACAACCATTGTTCAGCACACTCATCACTTTTTTGAATTCCACACAAAGCAAAACATTCACTATGAGGATGTTGCATGCAATTTTCTCATTCTCACATTCAAAGCGCGCGTCAAGGAATGGTGTTACACATTGCCAACCGTGTCCATTCCCTCTTTCGAACATCTTGTTAAAGAGCTCTACTGCACCTTTGACATGTATGATTATAAATTTGTTTTTAATAAAATCATGCATTTGCGAAAAGCACTTGATGAATCACTTGATTATTTTCACGATTGTTTCAGTTGATTGGATTTTAATGAAAGAGAATTTTGAATTTCTTGTTCAAATTTCCATGAATCCACATGAATATGACTCTTTTGAAAGTCTCCCCATGTACACTAGTATTATAGCTCCTAAATCTGTGACGAAGGAATTTTTTGTTCCGAGTGACTCTTCGTCTTCCCCTCATCAAACAAATCAATTTATGTAGGTTGCGGTTAGGTAACTTTCGAATTCATCCAATGATCTTCCACCATCTTATCCAACCCCACATATTCATAATTTAAATGCAAGTTGGGACTATGACTTCGATTTTTTTGGTGATGTCCTTTCTTTGCATCCTTCATCCATTAATTCCTCTGGTCCTCCCGATTGTGAGGTGTTATTGGTTCCAACTATTTCTATTGATGTTAATGTGGATCAAGCTCAGGATGGAGTTGGTGTTTACCAACCAACTTAGGATATCATTTTTGATGACTATGTGTGGGATTCTTTCTCTGAACAAGAATTTTCAATGAAAGTTTATCTTTCTCCTTCCTCACCTCTCCCTCATTATCCTAAAAAATTTTGTGATTATGTTATTCATGTGGAATATTTCGAAGAATCAATTTCCAATCATCCCTAAGACTTGTGGAATGTTAGTTTGTCATTTGAGAATGGAGAGGAAGAATCTTCTCTTTGAATATTCCCAATCTATCATCTGATCATTCTATAGAAATAAAGGGTGATTTTCCCCTCTTTTCAATCCATCAGATCATGAGGATTCATTCCTTTTCGATGGTGAACTTCCTTATTGTGGTTATCATGGTCTATTCATCATTTCATATGATCACAACTTTGATTCTTTTGCTATTGAATTTTATAAGCCACTGGTCTTTGACGATCTATCATTTGATGTCTTGAAACCACCACAAGATGTCGAGGCACTTCACCTCAAGCTAATGGTTATGTTAGGTTCTCATAGTCTTGCATCCATTTCTGAGTTTGATCAGAATAATGCTTTGTCCTCCATGGATCCTCATCACTCATTTGCACAAATTGAAAATAAACTTTTTTCACAATCTTCACATCCTCCATCAGTTTCGCACGATCCAATATTTCAATCATTAGAGGAGTCATACCTAGAAAGTTGTATTGTGAAATGTAACTTTTTCTCTTTTTGTATGTTTTCCATGTTCACAAGTTCGAAAGATTTTTCTCACATGCCTTGTTTTCACAATGTGCGTGAACGTAATTATGCGTCTGTAGAATGTATGTCATGTGATTTTCTATCATACTTTTCTGTGAGTGTTTTCAATCTCTGAATGTTGTGTTATGCATCATTTTATCTTTCTTGTTTCTTGGTATGCTTCAATATCTTTCTTGATAAAAAGTCCCTTTCCTTCATAGGTCAACTTTTGCATCATTGGTTACATTGAAAATTTGATTTTACATAAGCTTGTCCTATTTCTGGTTAGTTTAGGAGTATGAGCATTTTCTTTGTTTTCATTTCTTTTATTTGCTTTGATTTACTTTATTTCTTTCTCCTTTTCATTTTTCCTTCCTTTCCCTTTCCATCTTAGGATAGATTTCACATGAAACCATGTTTGGTTCCCAAAGCAAGCATGGTAAATTCCAAGAGGAAGTTGTGCTATTTTCAATGCTTATCTATGTATTCCCTCTCTTTGCATAGATCTTGCACCTTTTAGTCGATGATATTTTGATGGAAAATATGTTCTTTCTTGGAGAGAACCATAATGGAATCACAATGCTTAAATATGTAACTAGTACTGCCTAATCCAATCATCCTTTTATAACTTTTGGTTATTCCTTGTCAACTATTTTGAGTAGCATAAGGAGGGGAGTACACTTTAACAAGTTTGTCAAAGGTATATAAATATCCTTCTCTGAAGGTTCAACCTCTTTTGTTCTCAATAAGTCGGGATCACCCTTCTGCCTCATTAAATCAATAAGTTCTTATGGATAGTTATATGAAAAAAAATACAAAAAGAAATAACAAAATGTGAAAGAAGAGAAAGGCTTCATGTGCAGAGAGGTGAAGCAAGCAGCTCCACCAGGGTACTATCTAGGCTCTCTAGCAACAGAGCAATGTTTTTTTCCTTGAAGTGACCCCGTCAGGGTATTGCTTAGGCCTGCTAAAATTATAGCAACACCAGAGATGAAAATTAAAACTCTAACATTCCTTTTACTTGTATATCTATATACTCCTTAACCCCAATAAAAAAAACTCATTTTGAATTGGCTTAGTTAAATGTATCATCGATGAAGAGTACGATAGGGACTATATCTTTAACTTAGCCAATAAAAAAGTTATGACAATCAATGAACTCAAAAATACTTTCTCAAGAGTCAAAACTGTTTTGCATGAGTTAAGATCCATATGGAGAGCTAGAGTTCTACCAATGTGTTGCCAAGTGTTGTAGGTGCTACAAAAACCCTCCAAATTTTTTCCCATGCTTTGATTTTGGAGCCTACCTTCTGTCCATAGGAGCTAATCTTTCACTATCATCAAGTATTCATGCTATGATCAAGACTTGTATTTTTATATTGTGCTTATGTTTACTTTTCTTGACTCTGATATAAGCTTTCTAAGTCACAAGAAGCCTTGTTCCTTGACCTTTCATCAATATTGGGCTTGTTTTGGCTTAGGTGTGCTTGAACCAGGTTATAAGTGTACTGCGCACCAACAAAACCCTCAACCATTGGCCCTTTCAGTAATGATCCGCAAGCAGATCACAATCTCACCCAAAGTGAATATAGGAGGTTGGAGAACCAGGTTTCAATAGCTAGAGGGATACTTCACTATGGCACCCAGCTGCAGGTGGCCTGTGCACTAAGTTGAAAACTTTTTTAAGGTTTCCATGCACTAAGCTATGGAGCCTTTCCTTAAGGCCAAAAACATAGACTAAAAGCCGAAAATATAATTACTTGTGTTCATCAAATCTATCTTTATATATATCCTCGACAAGGAATTACATCTCCTTATATACATAACATTATGAAAAAACCATGGTCCACATACCTTGGGCTCGAAAAAACAATCACATAGACACCGATACCCATTACAAAATCAGGGACTTTGACCCACCCTGAAGCCCCTAGGACACCGCGTGGTAAATATAACTTCGTGCACTCCGCTCCTCAAAATGTGGAGTCTTTAGAAAAAAATGGACCAAGTTGGGCCACACCCAATAGGCCCCCAACACCCACATGTGACTCGTCCTGAGTCACTCAGGTGTTACGCCCTGGATATTTGCTGCGATGCTCATGTAGGAATCATTGTATGACTAAAGTATTTCTGCTACGTGCTTCTCCTCTCATCACACTTCTTGTAGCATTGCCCCTGTTGTTGGTGTAGTAATATTCTATAACACTTATTTCTCCCTCTATCATAACTACTTGAGCTTATCATCTTCTGTCTTTGAAAGATGGACGACCTCGTCCTGCCATGGCTGAGTCCTATCTATCAAAATCTAGTCTTTTCTCCGAAGGTCATCAATCTGCTTCTGAAGAGTTTATGCTTTAATGATTATGGCGAGCCTCTGCGAGACTGGTAAAGTCTTCGCAATTTCCCAAAATTCTTCCCACTTCTTTTAATTCATCTGGATCTCCTCTTCAATCCTCTGAATGTTTGGATCCTCCTACAGTGAGGTCCAAATCTGCATAGTTTCATCAAGTAATTTTCCACAGTCTGCCACTGTGTCGGAGATGCCTTTTAGTGCAGATTTTAGATCATTTTCCCTCTACTCACATACTTTCAGTGGCGTGACTATCTGTAGCCTCATTTGTAGCTTAATAATATTCACTTCATACTTAAACTTCATTTCTGCAAGCTTATTCTTTGAATCTCTTATTGTGAGGCCAAGCTTCGTGACCTTCTTTGCTGGTGACTCTTTTTTGTAGACCTTTATGTCTGGAATTGTACTACAATTTGTCGCGGTGACTTCTTCTAACTGATACTATTTCTAGCATGCTCCATCCCTTTCCTTAATCAACTGATCAAGCTCCTTCTTAAGAAAATCTCTCCTTCTCCACCTGAATATTTAACAACGAAGTGCGCTATTCTCACTCCTATAGTTCAATTATTATACTTTGGTGGAAATCGTACAGTATATGAATTGGTAGTGCGGAGATGTTCATATTGGCACTTTCCCATGCTTTTTCTCATTCTCTATCTTCAAATGATTCAAACTGTAATGCTCTAGCAGGTATTTACAAAATCCTTAGCCCAAATGTTGTTTCTATCCATCGCTCTGGATGCAATGGTTGACCTGTTTGTTCCGGTTGTTTTCATATTTGTGGAAGTGTTTTTAACTTTGCAATACCTTACTAAACTTCTTCCAAGAGTGATCTGTAGCAATCATAAATCCTATTCCATGTTTCTGTGGTTACTTATTGGACTTTTTATACAATCTCGTCAATGTCCCCATCAGTACGGACAAGTGGTATCGCACCCTTATATTTGTCTGCCTTCTACTTCTTCCTTGTGCTTGCCATAGTCACTGTAGGTATCCTTATCTTGATGGTGAATGACAATTTCCCTGATGCCCCTTCATCGCTGAGAGGGTCCTGAGTGCCGTGTTATTTCTCTGGCTCTATCTCTTTTGTGTATTTTCCATGTCCTTCCCACTTGGGTCGACATGCTGTGAAATGTCCTTCTCGACTTCAATATCTTCTATGGATGAAGTCATCCACTCTATTTACCAGTGTTGTATTATCTCAAGCAGGTTGTCTTCAGTCACCAAATATGGCAGGGGATGCCATGTCTCCATCAGATCCTTCGGATCCTTTACGTATATCCTGTGAAAATCTACCTTAAAATTTACTATGTTGCAACAGTCATCATACAAACTTGGTGATAGCATTGGATGTTGATTCACCACCATGTGCAAGGCTATTGACAATAATAAGAAGAATATCCTGTTCTCTTGTGCATGTGATGGCTCCTTGGTGTGTGAGAGGGAGGCATACCATGCGGCTTTGCATACATCTGCTTCGACTAGAGGAAACGGTGAGTCCTCCGGCTCCTTCCATGCTATCAACGTGATGATGAAGATCAACCACACATAATGAAATGTCTTACTCTCTTCCTGTGCTTCCAGGTAGTCCTCCAAAAATTCCTTGCATAAATAGTTGGCCCAGTTGAATTGAACCCCGATGTTGCACTGCGTGGCTATGGAAACCATGGTTAAGGGGACTTCATTTGCTCTACACTTCCTCATTATATTCCTACTAAGATATGCATGGTGAAGCACACCTGTTGGTCACAGATAGAGTTAATATCATAGCCTCGTGACCTTTTGACTATCCCAAACTTTTCCTTCATTGTTTGTGTGACTCCTTGTCCTGGTTTTTACCAACGAGCTCTTTGGTGGGATATTTTCCTTGGTGTGGCAATCCAATAATTCTTTGTAGCAAAATTTCGTCAATTGGGATCCTCGTCCCTAGCTAGAGGCATCAGTCGTGAGATTGTACCAATAATTTTTGAACACAGGCCATGTTAGATGTGCTTCTACCAAAGTGTGCCATGTTTAACATGTTTATCAAGCACAATATCTACAATCCATGAGCCCACTGGTGTGGATCCAACCTTCTAACTCCGCTCTCTGGATATTATACCTGCTATAGCTACCTTCTCAGTTTGAACTGCGGATACTTACTTTGTCCATTGAATTCACAATCCTCCATCTTCAATTGCGGATTTCTTCCCAACAATTATCCTTCAAATGGAACTTTTTCTGGTAGCAGCGTTGTGAAAGTTTCGAACTTCGCATCACTAGCTTGGCTCTCGGTTTCCTTGGTGGAAAACATGGTGGCAACACAAAGGGAATTTTTGTACCCTCTGTTTCTATCCGCTGCAGCTCGTCTTCCTTCTAACTATCATGGATTTGTTCTGGTTCTTTTTACTACACTGGTTTCTTCCCCTTCTCAGTAGCTTTCTTATTCTTCTTGCTCTTTTTTAATTCTCTTTTGCTGTCTTATTTATTGGGGATGTCCTTAGCTCTATTCCAGATGCTTTAGCTGGTCTCTTTTCTTGTCTTCTTTGTGGTTGTTCTTCCATGGCTACTTGTTTTTGCAATGACCTTGTGTGCCTTGGGGACATAGGTACACTTAATGCGATGGTTTTATGATATGTCCTTCCATGATGCTTGCTAACCATTTCTCTGTAAATACCCTAGCAATTTCTTCGAAAATTCCCTCAAACATACAACAACACACATGTCTCACACTTAGTCGCAAATTATCAAACTTAATTCTCTAGATAGCAAAGTGTAAAATGTGGATTGGGATATGGTGTTTATAGTGAATTTGAATTTTGATCCCCATGATTATATTAGTTCCTTGTTCATTTAATGCATGTATGGCGCTAGATTTGACCAGCTGTGCTTCATAAATACGTTTCTTCCACGCCTCTTAATGACAAATTTCTTTTAGCGATAGTTTTTTTCTTCCAATGGTCATATTTTCGGTGAACTTCATTGAACCTTCCCTTGTGGCACAACAATCCTTCCTTCATTGTGATTCTTTTGGACTTCATTATACTCCTAAATATCACACAATAATTTTCCTTTGGTGAAGTCCCTTTCTACATAGCAGTTTATAGTCCAGTGCCAACTTTCAACTGTTGGTGGCACTAAGACACTCCTACTTTCAAGCTTTAGTGTGAAGTTCCAGGGACAGAGTTATCCATATATACCTTCAATTTAATACCATTCACTGATCCTAGAATCAACTGACCATTTAACTTCACGAGCTGAACTGCACCACCATCAGAGATGTACTTAATGATATATGATCCTAACCAATGTGTTTTAAATTTTCCTGGGAACTTTGTGAATTTTCTATCATAAAAAAGTACAAGATCTCCTATCCGGAATTTCTTCCTCTTTATGTGCATGTTATGACATGATTTCTCCCTTGATTTTTTAACTTGTTGACGAAAATCTGTCTTCTTTTAGAGCCATTAATTGCGACATCCTTTCTTCCATAATTTTGGGGTCTTCCATGTCTAAGAAGGTTGCAATTCTCAAACTTGGCACAATTTACTCCATAGGAACAAGCTAAAAGGTTTCTTTCCTGATTGTTTCTTGCATGTTGTCCTATATGCCCAAAACATCGCTGGAATCCTTAGATCCTAGTCATTTCTATTCACATTTCATACCTTGGTCAATGCATTCTCCAGAATTTTATTGAAGGCTTTGACTGTTCCATTTACCTGAGGATGATAAGGAGTGATTTTATGGTGGTAAACTTGAAATTCCTCAGTTAATCCTTCAATGGTCTTATTAAAAAAATGTGACCTTTGGTCACTCAACAATATCCTTGGGAACGAAAATATGTAAAGTATGTATTCAAAGATGAACTTTGTAGTTGTTTCTGCAGTGCAATCCTTCACTAGCTGTGCTTCAGACCATCTTGTCAAATAGTCAGTTGTAGCAATTATATACCTCGCACCTATCCTTTTCCCTAGTGGAATGATAGGTCCAACAAAGTCAATAGCCCTTTTGTCAAAAGCCTACAAATTTACTTGTGGAACTAGTGGCATTTCATCTCTTCTAGATGGATTTCTTGTTCTTTGGCATACATCACATGCTCAACAAAAATCTTTTGCATCCTTATGTACTGTGGGCCACCATAACCCAGCTCTCAATATTTTCTACATAGTGGCCTTTCCTGCATAATTTCCACCTGCGACTCCTGCATAAGCTTCTACCAAGATACTTTGCCTTTCACATTCAGGGATGTAACTATGCAGTATTTAATCTGGTCCCATTTTGTACAAGTGTTGTGCAATCAATGAGAAATCAATTGCCTTAACTAGCAACTCCTTCTTCTGATGCATAGTTTACTACGTGGGTGCCATTCATGTGGCCAAAAACTGAATAATATCCACAAAGTGATCATTTTTGTCCCTAATTGTGAATAACTGTGTGCCAGGTAGCTTATCCTTGATACTTGTGGGTTCTTTTCCTATCTCCAACCTTGATAGATGATCAGGCCCGACATTCAATCTTCATGGTTTGACTGCAACCTCAAAGTCATACACTTGGAATAATAACAACCATCGAATATTTTTTCTCCTAGAATAGGCTTATTCACCAAATATTTAAGTGCAAAGTTATCAATGAACATCTTGAAATGCACTCCCAAAAAGTAGTTCCTGAACTTCTGTAATGCATTGATCATGGCTAACCCTTCTCTTTTTGTCGTGGTATATTTATTTTTCACCTTGGAAATTTCTTTTCTTGCAAAAGCTAAAGGGTGATCAATTTATCCTTCACGAGGTTGTGCCAATACTACTCCTAAATTTATGCATGAAGCATCCACATGAACATGAAATTCCTTATTCCAATATGGAAATACTAGTATAGGAGTGGTCACCATATTTTCTTTTAGTGTGTCTAGGCTCCTTTGACATTATTCTTTCCATAAGAAAGTTACATCTTTCTTCAAAAAACTTTCCATAGGCATAGTAATTTGTGCATATCCTTTGCTAAAATTTTTGTAATATCCTGTATGTCCCAGTGTGATGCAAAGCTGCCTCATTATCTTTGGTGGAGGTAAATTCAGAATAATAGTAATCTTTGTAGGATCCACCTTCAATCCTTGCTTGCAAATAATATGTCCTAATAATATACCAAAAGGCACACAGAATACAAACTTCTTGACATTCAGAGAAATCTGATACTACCTGCATGTGTCCAGCATCAGTCTTAAGCTTGCAACATGTTTCTTCAATAACCCAAACATTGTTTATTCATCGAGGTATACTTCTAGAAACTTGCGAATATATTCTTTGAAAGTTGCAATCACCACTCTTGAAAATATGGTAGGGGTATTATTTAGTGCAAAAGGCATCATTGTATATTGATATGAACCCCACTCTATTGCAAATGTTGTCTTATGCCTATCCTCTAGTGCAATTCTACTCTGATGGTATCTTGAAAATCCATCTGTAAATGAGTAGGCCTCTTGTCCACATACATTATCCAACACCTCATCTCTAAAGGGTGTAGGGAAGGGATCATGCACAAATGCATCATTTAACTTCCTTAGAAGGACACAAATTCTGATTTGTCCTTTAGTCTTCTTCTCTTGGATCACCATAGGACTTACCCACTCTTATTCATCCACTGGTTCAATGATCCCTGCTGCTATCATTTTATCTAATTCTTCTTTCACCTTTTCCTTATATTTTGGATTCAACCTGTAGGGTCTTTTCTTGACAAGCTTCACATAAGGATTTATAGGAATCTTCATAACTCCTAATTCTCCTACTATGCCCTTCATATCTGAAAACTTAGATGGGAACAAATCCTAGTATTCATGCAAAATATCTGTCACTTTGCTAACTATTTCTTCATCCTAGTAATCTCCTAGTGTTGAAAACTTCGACTCCTCTTCTGATCCTATATTGATCTTCTTTGTCTTCAATGGCTTCATTATATCAGGTATTTATAACTTAGGTCCATTCACTTCATGATGGCCTTCAGATTCTTCTATGTCAATATTGCGAGGGTCTTCATCTTCTTCTATAATGACATTGTAGAATTCTAGTACATTACGTAGCTACACAACCCAATTGGGCTGCCAAATGCATGGAATTTCAATCTCAAAAATTTTCTTTTTAACTATCTAAAGGTCTGAATCTATATATGGAAAATAATCTTCAAAGTTAAATGTCAATATAAACTCATAAACGATCTCTGCCCAATTCGCAGTACCATGCTGAAGTTCTCTTTCCAGGTACCGGTTTTTAGGAATTGTCTCCAAGGTATGGATGAACCCATTCACCCATTCTTCTCATGGAATTTCCTTCCATGTTGTCATGTAGAGTTGAATGTGTTCTCTAGCATCAGTCTGACCATAAAATTTCTAGTTTTATTTCTATCTGAACAAAGCTTACCCATATCAACCTTTGACATTTTTGCCAAGTTCCTATATTCTTCCTATGTGTACCCCACCATATAGCAGGTGTAGATCTCAGGGCCATATCCAAAGCTAACGACCTTTGATCTTTTGGTACCTATTATTCATAATAATCAAGGGAGGTTCTTATAGTACCTAAACCATCATAGTAAGGCAAGTCACATACCTCAGCTATCATACAATGAACTACTTTAATAACCTCACACATCGCCTTGTAGACACTTCATATAACTTGTTTTTCCAATTTTCCAATTCTTCATCTGAATCTGAGGTATAGGAACTATCTTGTCCAAATTTTCCATATGCAATAGGGTTGATCCATTCTTCTCCTTTTGTTTTTATCTGATAAATGTTGTCGATATCAAGTGCGTTGTACTCCTCTTTAACAAGTTCAGTGTACCTCGCTCCTTCTGATGGATCTAATGGAATAATGACTCTCATATTGTTTCTTTCAAATATAATTTACCTCTTCTTTAAGTTAATTATAGCCATTTCGAAAACTCACAATATAATCCCAATAATGCAGGATAAGGATTACTATCATCCACAATTTCTATCACTTTGAAGTCAGTAGTAGTGTGCACTCCTTTAATGTCTACTGTGATACCTGATAACCTTCCTAGAGGAACAATCTTATCTTGATTCACCATGTTCAGCTGAATAGGTGACCATTGCAACTTTGGCTTACCCATAAATTCTTAGGTATTCTTTTGGAAAGACATTGGCATCAGATCCTAAATTCATGATAATCTGATCCATGTCATATTCTTTGATCTGTGTAGTAAGCCTCATTTCTTTCCGAGTCCTCTTCTTATGTCGGTGTAAATTGTTAATTGCACAAATATCGCTTTGTGGTACTTATTTAGATGCATAAGAGTCTATCAATTCCTTCAACCCTTCTACAACTTTCTAGTTTATTAACAACTTCATGCAAGTTTGTAGGAATTACTTCAAAATACCTGGATCCACCTCCTGTATCAAAACTGATACTATGTTGCAGTTATTTTCTATTTTAGTTGTGCGATAGAGGTCGAAGATCCTACATCCATAAAGCTTTTCTTTGCCTCCATAAAGACTTCTGTTTCTTTGTAAATATCGAACCCAAGGTCTTTCACAGTAGCCTTTCTAATCGATGTGGTCTCAGGTTCCTTCTTTCCCTCTTCTTTATCATTTGCAGTCGCAACTCCACTCCTTATTCTGATATTAACGCAAGATTCATTGGTCCTTGGTTCTGTAGTCATTATTCGAATGTTTTGTGTGAACTACTGGTTCCTTTTTTCTTATAGTTTTGGTATAAGTATAGGGAAACCTTCAATTATATGATCAAAACCTTTGTAATACTTACATGTCGTAGTAGGATTGTAACAATATCTTGCAAAATGTCTTGTTTCTTCACAGTTATAACAAATAATCTATCCTCGACCTTGACCAACTCCACCACCTCAACCAATACCTCAACCTCGAACTTGATAGCCACTTTGACCACCGTGCTACGCATATTCTTCATGTCATGTTCTTCAACTTGCATTCCATATGCATCAACACTTCAGTCTACCATTAATTCATAAGCTCAACAATTATTTTCATCATGTCTCACTAATTTGTAGAACTTGCAATACAAGTTCCTTGGGGTTTGTACATACTTATGTAGCAAATAACAATCTTATGGGTAGTCTTTGCCTCTTGTTTTTCATATCTCACACCATAAGCTAAATCCGACATTCAAAGTGTTTAAAGGGTTTGATACACCACTAGCCATGTAGGTTCTGAAAAGAGGGCATTGCTCCTTAGAATGGACTTCTCCTTTACACTTTGTACACCATACCTCTTCTTTGACTTCCTTAGCTTTCTTCATATCATGTATCTGCAAAGTCAAATTTTCCAGCTGACTCTAGATTTGCCACATACCTGCATTGATATATCCTATGGGAAAATATTTCAACTTCATCACAATATCTAAATCTTCAACTTGAGTCTCTATCTTCTGCTGTGACAAAGGCAATAGTACGTGTGGAAGTAACACAAGTATAAGCTACTCCTTATGTTGTTGTGGAGGTATTTCAAAGCTCACCTGATCCAGTAAGATCTTGAATCTTTGATTAAATTCCTAGATAGTCTTAGTAGGCCTTTGTTTGATTTCTTTTAGTTTTGTAATACACCGCGACTCGAACTTCGGCTTCTTGAATTCTTTTATCAACATTGTTTTGATGTATCAGAATGCTCTAGTTTGATTTCTCGAATACTTCATGTACCACGTTAGTGCTCTATCTTGAAATGTTGTGACAAGCTGTGCTTTATTTATATCTTCATTCTAAACCTGCTTCGTTGTCCATACTTCTTTGCATAGGAACCATAATTTCTTTGAATCCTCTGATCTAGTCCCTTTAAAGACAGACAACTTAATATCATCAGTCATGGTTCTACTTAGAGGGGGAGGGGGAGGGGAGGGGGTGTGGGAGGGGATTCATAAGGGGAGGGGAGATGGAAGGAAGGAGGGGATAGGGGTGTAGGGGGACGGGGAAAACCAAAAACACCCTAATTACTACTTGATTGTAACTTCGACGAACTTCGAGAGAGAAAGGGTGAATACTGTGAGGTTACTTCAGGGCTTTCAAGATGATTCTCTTCAGTTTCAGACTCACTTAATAGAGGACTATAGTCAGTTTCTATAAAAGTATTTGGATCTTGGCCACGAGATCTCTTTCTAGTGTCTATTCTATACCTTTTTCCACTTCACGTCGTTCTAGTCTCTTCTTCAGATCTTCTGAACATAAGTAGCTAATAATATGACTACATTCATAAAATTCCCTTTTCACATAACATCATCTTAATCTAGAGATTAAAATATCTTAAGAGCTTACCTCATGGTCCTTTGAAAAATGTTCGTTTAGCTTCATTGTAGGACACAATTGAATCTACCATGAAATCGATAACAAATACTCCCAAAATGCTATCGATCCAGAAATTAACAACTATTGAGATACTGTTATTGATTTTCTTGAGTTGCTGTATTAATTCAGGATTCCACTCCTTAGGTTCAACTCCTTTAAAGTAGTCCTTTCTTTATGTCAATCTTGATACCCACTCGTACATCTTGATGTGAAACAAACCAAAGAATACTTCGTATTGACCTTCGAAGATATACTTCTCCAACCATATTTCAGTCGACAGTCGAGGGTTTCTATTCTCTTTTTCTGCAAGTTCTCTTTCCTTCTATTCAACCTGCTCTTGGATTTCCTTCTTCAACAGATGCCAAAACATATCCCTCAAATAGGTCCTAGTCTTGAAAACTGAACTATTTGTTGGCTTAGGTGGGCTTAACCTAGGTTAAAAGTGTACTGCGCACCAACAAAACCCTCTAACACTGGCCCTTTTGGCAATGACTTGCAAACGGATCACAATCTCACCTGAAGTGATTATGGGAGGTTGCAGAACTAGGTTTCTGTAGCTAGAGGGATATTGTGTTGTGGCACCTGTGTATTTTCTTATGTTTTATACTTATCTACTACTTCACATTAATAAAAGACTCAATGCTAATACTTCACTTCAAAGATTTGTATTCATTACATAAACATATCAGAGAACAATATAACATCTACTTGCAATCATTACTTTTCATAAACAGATGGAAAGAAAACATACAATACATATGAGCACAAAATATAGCCCAAAACTTATTCTTTTTATTAAGATGAATCTCTTTAGTACATTCATCTTCTCAGCTTGTGCACCTAGCTACAGGTGGTCTATGCACTGAGATGTAGACTCTTCTAAGGTCTCTGCGCACTCAGCTGCAGAGCCTTTACTTAAGGCTGAAAACGCAAACTAAAACCCGAAAATGCAATTACTTGTGTTCATAAACTTTATCTTTCTATATATCTTCAACCAGGCATTACATCTCCTTATATACATTACATTGCTACAAAACCATGGTCCAAATATGACATGCTCGACAAAATAATCACATAGACCCTGAGATCCATTACAAAATGAGGGGCTTTGACCCACCCTGAAGCACCTAGGATAATGTGTGGTAAATATAACTTCGCACACTCCTCTCCTCAAACTATGGGGTCTTTGAACGAAATTGGACCAAATTGGGCTACGCCCAACACTTGCCTCCAGAAAATATGCAATCATGGAGGGCAACCTACCCTTGATGATGGAAACTACACAATCTAGAATGGAAACTTATCCTTATCCTTGAGCTAGAGAACTGCGCAATTCTGGATGTTAGCCCAACACTAAGCTCAAAAGCTACACAATCCTTTCAATGAGCTTAGAAGCTATGCAATGCAATGAGTCAAGAAGTTTGCATATCCTAAGAAACTATGCAATCCTCTTTGGAAGTGTGCATGCTTAGCTTTTCTAGAAAAAGAAGAAAATTAAAAAATATAAAAAGAAAAAGAACATCCCTAGAAAATAGGGAATCATAACTAGCTTCCCGAAGGTGGCACAATTACTATTTTTGGAACTTTTCATCAAGTGTTGCTTTTTCCTTCTATTTTAGGCATGCACGTCAGAAACCCTAATTAGTCCGTATCCATATAAGAGATGCCTCTAGATATCATTTGCACATTCTATCTTGGATCTCTAGCATTCCCAAGGAGATCAAGGAGCCTTTGGTGGAGTTTGCAACACTTTTTTGGGTGAGTTTTACTTTTGTCATCTTTTGCTGCCTTTTCAGTCTCTTTTTGTCATTTCACTTATGTGAGTCTTGTTTTGCTTATTTCTCTTTAGGGTTACTGATTTTTAACTTTATATTAGCTTGTAAAAGTGTTGTTTTGGTCCATCGTTCACCTTTTGCATGTGTCGCATCAATTTTCTTGTTTTTTCCCTTTAGAAAGTCATTGTTTCGGTGACCCTCCATGCATGTTTGTTTTTCCTCTTGCATGTTGGTTTTATGCATTAGATTTGAATTGATCTATTCATAATTAGTCAGATCTACACTCAAAATCACATGATCCAATTTTAAACAGGAACACAACAAAGTAAATATATAACCATAAATACAAAGATGCAGTAGAAATAACACTATCCTTCATTAACATCAAATAATGAAATATGCTTACAAACAGAATGGAAATGAGACTAGCTCGAACGATGGTAGCTTATCTTTGAGAAGAGATGTGGCAGATAAATTCCTCTAAAATGAGTTACAATGAGGATCAAGGGCACTTTTATTATTGAAAAATAATAGAAAACCCTAAACAACCAAAAACCTAACTCGAGGAGATGTAACATCAAGAGTTTATGGGCCTCGTTGGGGTTAGTTGGGCAACCAACTTCCTAGGGTCGTAACTTGGTCATATTATCTCTGTTTTACGTGCATGACACCTCGTTGGAAAGATCTCTCCAGTGACTACAATTAAAAACATGATTTCCAAGAACTCCCTAAAAGTGATATTGCCAAAAATACATCGTTTAGGGCCTCAAAACGGCTCCGGAAGTTCAGGACTCGAAAAACTGCAAAAAACAGTAAATTGTGCTATAATTAAGGAAACTGAAAAAATGAAAGAAACAATGGTGGGGGTCCACGTGGAATAGGTGGGTGGCCACCAATATCCACTTGGATCATCACACTATCACTCAAATTTTCTAATTTCCCACACCCTAACCAGGCATATTTGCTCATCCTTTGAGTAAAGTTTTCCTTGCCTAGCTGGGAATTATGCAAGTCCAAGGTACATGATGTCAAAGTGGCCTCTGAGACTGTCCAATGCATAGTACCAGGCTGACCCAACTATGTAGTGCATAGTTCCAAGACTCAAACCCATCCCTTGGCCAATGAGACTGCGCAATGCAAAGTATCTCCCTCAGTGTTCCCAGGCTGGCCTGCACAACGTGCAGTCTCTAGCCTCACGCTACATCACTAGCTATTAAGATAGTGCAATGCATAGTTCCCACAGCTAGTCCCTCTCCCTCACACCCATAATTGCACAATCTTGCTCATTAGTCCATGTGGTTGTTTCTTCATCTTGCTTTGTAAGATACTTTGCTGAAGATAATTCACGTTTTCGATAAGTGCATGTTCCTACCACATGTATTGCATGTGTTGAGAATTTATCTTCATCAGTCACAGATGCCATGGCACCCAAGAGAACTGCTTCAAGGATACCACTAAAAATAGCACTAGGGGGGTAGTTGAGAGTACACCAGTTTACATGCCATTTTATTTAGATACTCAACTTCTCGAGGAAAAAGAATCAAATATTACATGGCGGAAGGTGAATAAAATAATTTGAATAAGAACCTTCAAAGCATATATGGAAAATTGGCAGGTATATGTCAATTTCCAAAAATCAGTGCTTCACAAGGTTGCATGCATATGTAACATTTCCATGTGCAAACGTTATCATTTGGATACTATCTCATGCAGATCCGAAGACCATGACTCTTAGTAGTACTAGTGGATGAAGGCTTGCTTCTTTTATGGTAGAAACTTATAGCCTTATGTATCATTTTCCCGAGCTAAAATCACTCATGGATTCATATTTCTATGCCACCAACAACTATTTAAGCATGAAAGATATTTGAGTCGAAAAATTTCCATCAGATACCCACCAACACATACAAGACAAAATCTCTCCATGCCTTGGCAGAGAACAAGAAAATGGAAAAGAACTTACAGGATTTCAGGTAAGAACTTGAACAGATCTACATAGATGTCAAGAATATAGCTCCTGCATAGGTCTATCTAGAAGAGATGAAGGCAGTGATACTTGGTGAAGTATCAACTTTGGGAGAGACAATGCAAAATCTTTATGAGAAGCTTGTCATTGTGCATAAAGCAGTGGTACACTTGCATGGCTTGCAGCTGAAGTATAAATAGTTTGTCAAAACTCTCAAAAATGTACAAGCTACCATCACTATTGTGCATTAATGGTCAATGCGTTACAAAGGGGCATTGATTGGCTTGGGAAAGAAAACAAAGAAACATGCGGAGCTAGAGAAATAAAGGGTGAATATGCTTATCTATAACAAAAAACAACTCACCTCATTCATTGGTAACATTCAGGCCTCATATCCATGGTTATACAACAGTCTGGATGTCTTGGTGAAGTCTGACAAGATCCCATTAGTTGGCTCACTCAGTGAAGCCAAATGTGGGAACAAAGTTAGGTAGGATATTGAAGAATACTTGGAGAAACTTAGACAGATTTCCACAAAGGAATATTTGGAGGTGAATAAACATAATATGAAAAACTACGTTGGTGGTCCAGTCCAATTTAACAAAATGTTTCTCCTACTCGAGAAGGAAGTTCAAACTAGTTCCAAATCATTGTACCCAAATTCCATGGAGGCTAGAGTCTACTTTCATCCATCCACCATCTTGTTGGCATTATGATTCTGGTTTGGCACTATGGTACAGGTGTTGTACTTGATGGCAACTCACTCAAGTGGCAAATCTCTGTTCAGGCTCTCAAATTCATAGAAAATAAGATACCCGCAGGTGATCCTAAGAGAAGTTGCGGACCCGCAGGTACGCTGACCAAGAAGTGCGGACATACCCGCAGGTGCTCTGTTCAGAAGGTGCAAACCCCAGTTCACTCACTCCAATGCAGAAAAGCACGTAGACGTGGGAATTCTTATGTTTGGCCCTTGGTATTTAGCCCGTCGTTCATGATCCTATGGTTTTGGTCCGTGGTATAAGATCTAAATTATTGAGCCCCAGGTTTTTGAGTCCCTTGTATTGGCTCTCTATGGTTTTGTTTCGTGGTTTTAGTAAGGGCTTGCCTATAAAAAGGAAAGGAGATCATTTGGCTAGACACTTGTGAAAATTGAACATCTTAAGATCTGAAATTTTGCGTGATCTGTTTGAGAAGCTAGATCTGAATCAAGGTGAAATCTAAGGTGGATCTATCGTGATATTTTTGGCGCATGATCAGATCTATGGATCTGACAGTCTGTGGCTCATTGGTGGTCTGGTAATTTGGCTCTATTTGGAGGTCCGCAGGCGATCCACAGCACATGTGCGGAGGTACGCGGTGTAGCAGAAGGCGCAGGTGTAGAGGTATGTAGCGCAGTAGAAGGCGCAGGTGTGGAGGTATGCAGCACAGCAGAAGGCGTAGGTGCGGAGGTACGCAGTGCAGAAGAAGGTGCAGGTGCGGAGGTACGCAGTGCAGAAGAAGGTGCAGGTGCGGAGGTACGCAGTACAACAAATGGCGCAGCTGCGTAGGTACGCAGAGAATCAGAAGGATAAGGTGCAGAGGTACGTTGTTGGGCAGATAGTGCAGGTGCGGATCTGCACAGAGATACGCAGAAACACAGAAGGGTCAGTGCAATGCTGCGCAATCTAGACATAGAAGATCTACGGATATCCACAGGTTGCTATTGGTGAAGTTGCAGACCCCTTTTGAAATAATTATTGACTTCCTTTTATCTATTGCTGCAGAGTTCTGGGTTTAGCTTTCTGGTATTAATTTTCTGTTTACAGCATTCTGAGAAGTTGGGTGATTCATTGGTTGATTGTATAAGGAGATTCGGTGATTCACATGTACTTGATGATTATTTGATCTTCTTAGATCTAGCTTGAAAATTAATGAAACGTGGTCCTCAAAGAAGAAGAGCTAAGGGGGTTGTAGCTCCCTTCCAGGAGAAACTGGAAAACGAGAGAGAGTTGTAGCTCTCTGCAGATTGCAGCCTGTGTACTGGTAAAGGACTGCACCAGTACAAAATCATTATAAAAGAAGTTTCTAATTGAAAGAAGATAGAGACATATTGCAACAAGTGGTTTTCACCCACATTGGGTTTCCACCCTATATCTGGTGTTCTTTGGTGTGATTATCTGTTTTTCTTGTTCCTGCTCATTACTATATGGTACTGACATACAAACTAATGATCAATATCTGAAGAATAAATTAATTGAAAATAATTTGATAATACTGATTCACCCCCCCTCTTAGTATTATTTACAACAATTGGTATAAGAGCCAGGTTCTTCAGAAGAAGCTTGATCGCTTGAAGGAAGATCGTTCATCATGAGCAACTATGAGAGGGAAGCATCAATCAGGCCACCGATTTTTGATGGGACAAACTTCATATATTGGAAGGTAAGAGTTACTGCCTATCTTCAATCTCTTGGTATAGAAGTCTGGGATATCATATATACAAGGTATACTTTTCCTTCAGCAACTCCTACAGATCCGGCCGAGAAGAAGAAATATGAAACAAATGCAAAGGCGGTCAATACTCTATTAGGATGTCTATCTCAATCATAATTTATCAAGGTTATGCAGTATAAAACCACAAAAGAAATATGGGACAAGATCGTTTTGAGCTATGAAGGAGAAGAACAAGTAAAACGAGCAAAACTTCAAACCCTCAGAATTCAGTATGAAAATCTCAGAATGCATAATGATGAAAGTGTGGCTAACTATTTCCTTCGTGTAGATGAGATTGTTAATT
>APFE030182248.1:0-46843 GCA_000404065.3 Pinus taeda
CAGACACGTAGATTACCCATTCATGAGGTGCATACCCCAGTGCACACATTTCAAGGCAGTAAAGCACGCACAAGTGGGGTTCCTTATGTTTAACCCTTGGTATTTAGCCGAGGGTATTGTGTTATTATGGTTTTGGCCCGTGGTATTGTTTTATTTTATTATTATTATTGAGCCCCATGATCCATGATTTGAGGAAGAGATTTCCTATATAAAGCAAAGGAGATCATTTGGGCTTGGGTATGCTTTTGGGTTGAATATCTTAAGATCTGAAATATTGGGTTCTCGGTTTAAAAGCTTAATCTATAAAAGAGAAGTTGAAAGCGAATCTGTGAAGGGTGATCTCTCGAGCGCAAGATCAGATCTGAGCATCTGACTGTATTTCGGCCCTAATCAGAGGTACGCAGGTGATTGACGGTGCAAGTGCATGGGCACGTAGAGCAGAGGAAGGATAAGTGCGTAGGTATGCGGGGGCGACAAAGGCGCAGTGCGTGGGTATGCAGAGGCAACGAGGGCATAGTGCGTGGGTACGCAGAGCGACAGTGGTTCAGGTGTGTACGCATAGTAAACGTACGCGGTGCGATAGTCTTTTTGGGTGCGTGCCTATTGTGGCAGTACGCAACGCGATAGTGCATTTGGGTGCGTAATGTACGCAGCGCAGTAGAAGAAGCAGTGCATGGTCATGCAGTGCAGCAGAAGGAACTCTGCGGGTATACACAGAGAAGCAGAGGGTGAAGTGCGTAGCGACGCAGGCCAAAGAAAGGAAAGCTGCGTATCTGTCTCATGACTATTTGTTGACTGAATTTTTCTGTTGATAAGGTGTTCTGGGTTTAGTTCTGTGTTGTTGATCTGGTTACTACTGTTGACTGTGAAATCTACATGTACTTGATGATCATTTGATGTATATGGATCCATTTGAAAATTCATGAAAAGTGGTCCTTGAAAAGAATTAGGGGGTTGTAGCTCCCTTCCAGGAGAGATTGGAAAACGAGAGAGAGTTGTAGCTCTCTGCAGGTTGCAACCTGCGTACTGGTAAAGGACTGCACCAGTACAAGACCATTGTAAAAGGAGTTTCTAATTTGAAAGACGATAGAGACATATTGCAGCAGGTGGTTTTCACCCACATTGGGTTTCCACCTTATATCTGGTGTTCTTTGATGTGACTGTCTATTTTTCTTGTTCATGCTCATTATTTTATGGTACTGATATGAAAAAATAATTCAAAGTGTAAATAAGGAAGATTTGGTAAAAGAACTAGATAATACTGATTCGCCCCCCCTCTCAGTATTATTTTCAACATAGGCTTGCGAGTTGAATCTTGCTCTTGTTTGAGTCAATATTCTGTACTCTGCAATAAACATCAATTTGTTTAATCCAATTGTCCAACTTTTCTGCATTCAACTCTCCATCATATATAGGTAAATCAAATTTAACATCTAGTTTAATCAAAGATGCCTTGTTGTTATGTACAGGGCTATTATGAGGTGTGAGAAAGCTTTCCTCTTTCCCTTTTCCTTTTGAGTGGTCATGGAAATGTGACTCATCTTCTTCCTTTGTCTTGTTTAGAGCCCGATGAATCTTCATCCTTATGTTTTCTAAAGTCTTTATACATTTCCTCTACCATGGACTTTATGGTTAAGAAACTATCTATGAATTGAGGGTCTGGCCCCATAGATCCTCCCTCTGACATTGTCTTCCGAGGATAGACTCTCCCAATTTCAGGATTAGTTTCGACCAACTCTCCTTCTCCTAATTTGAGCTTTGATCTAGTGAGCATTCAACAACTAAATCCAACACAAGCTTGTCTAACCTTAACAACCTAGAGCTCTGATACTAGTTGAACTGAAAATCACTCTTGAGTGATCTCTGTTAATTAATTAATGAATGAAGGTATTACAGACTCATGTGCTAGTGTGTGCCTATCTTATCTTAGGCAACAGATCGATCAGATTGCAAAATACACAGACACTGGAAGAATGGAAAACACTAAGAGAAACACAATAAGCAAATGCAAGAACACAACAAATTTAACAAGGAGTTCACCCTATGCTACAGGGCTATGTCTCCGGTCCAACTTTTAGTGGTGGCCTGCTTTTATTGTGTCTTTAAAGCAGAGATTGACAATGAGGAGCTCAATTTGAGTCTCCTGAAACATATGATGCTTGGTAGGGTGGTTCTTGGATTCCCTAGGTCACTAGAGTGCACAGACTCTTTTCCTTTCCAAGTCTTGACCTCTCTGGTCTTCAATGGGAGGAGCCCAATGTGGTACTCAATTCCCGACAGATCCTCACAAGGATTGCTTGAACCTCTCAAGCTTTCTGTCTGCTCGATGCTGCCTTAGGTCAGCTCGGCTCTTTGTTTTCTGCTTCTTGCTTCACTGTCTTTTCTTCTCTCTCGCTTTCTCTGACTTCGTTCTCTTCTTCTTTCTTTGTGTTTTGTTCTCTATCTGTTCATGGCTTAAAGCCAATCTGTCCTTGACTATCTGATTCCCCTTCCGCCCCTTCGGATCTCCTGCTGCTATGCGTTTGGAGTTCCCTGCCTCTGCATCATCACCATCATCCACAGGGAAGTGGCCACTTGTCCTCTTATGAACTATGCCAGCTCTTCCTCGACGGTTCGGTGATTTCAGTTACACAGTGGAATGACTCATCCGCCAACTCAGCAGTCAAATCGGACCTCAAACCTTTATACGCTGCAGCTTAGTTCCCCTGTCAAATCTGGTTTCTCCATCGGGCGCAATCTCCGTCTTCAGATATTGAGACCCAAGATCCTACATTATTTGCTCATTTTGTGTCATTGACTTGCTCGACCGTTAGCGCGCGATGAGAGGCGGTTTTCTCTCTCATCCGCCAGACATGCGTCGTGCGATGAATGGAATCGCTCGTTTTCAGCCAAATCCGCTTACTGCCCAAGGGTGCCCCCGATATACCGCCAGTTTTGGAGCACGGAACCCGCCTTTTACCTTAGTGCTTTCCCCATGGTTTTCCGGCTTCCCATGTGACTAAGCGATCAAGGCCTTTCCTTCTCGAGGGGTTTTTCCTAGCGATAACGCTTCAGAAATGGCCTCTGTTTCCTGATCCGAGCTTCCTAACTGCCTGTTTTGACTCTTGCGCAGTCTCCATGGGCCTCGGTAAGTGCTCTTTGACCGAGGTCCTCGTCGTTCCTTGCTAGCTGTAAACTACCACTGTCCAGAGGTTTTCCTGATTGCTCTTTGTTCATGAAATTTGAAGTTTGTCCTGATTTGATACAGTCATGGCATTTGATAATTTCCATGGATCCAATTCGGATCAACGTCCCTTTCAAAATTATCAATAAATATGCTGACATCACCTATCCCATCATAATATGGAAAATTACGTACCTCTGTTGATATGCAGTGAAGAGATTTTATTAGTCTATTACAGCACAGAGTAAAAACTTTGTGCAACCATTTTTGCTAGTTCTCCAATTCTTCATTCGAGTTTGAATGACATAAACTATCCTTCTCCCAACTTATCCTCCCATCTGTGGTGGGGTTGATCCAATCCTCATCTTGCGTAGTCAACTTATAGATGTGGTCAATATCTTCATCATCATATTCTTCGCGGATGATTTCTTTATATCGCGCTCCTTCAAAGGGATCTAAAGGAACAACAGCCTTGGTATCGTTCTTTTCAAACACCATACTCCTCTTCAAATTGATTATCACATCCATATCGAAATCCCAATCAAGTCCAAGTAACGTTGGATATGGTTGTTGTCGTCCATAATATCAATAACTTCAAAGTCTGTGACTACACTTGTTCCTTCAGTATCCACAACAACCCCATGCAATCAACCCATCGGGATGATCTTCTGCTGATTGGCCATGCGCAGCTGAATCGGTGATCATTGCAGCTTGGGTTGTCCCATTCACTCCCAAGTTTTCTTCGGCAATACATTGCATCAGATCCCAAGTCAAGAATTACCTAATCCATTTCGAATTCACTAATTTTCACAGTTAATCGCTTCTCTAGGCCAGTTATTTTCTTGTTTCTGTTTACCTTGTTTACTATGCATTGTTCAGGTTGTGGATTTTTTTTACCAGCACAATTATGAATTAGCTCTTGTAATCCTTCTACCACTTTCTAATTTTTGAGAAACTTCATACATGTCTATAGAAATGATTTCAGACAGTTGGATCAGAATTCTTTGTCGTGTTAGCAACTTCAAAATTATTCTTTTGTGGCACTAATTGCATATGTGTCCTTGATGTCGAAGCTCCCGGGTCCATGTAACTGTTCTTTGCTTCCATGAAGGTTTCTTTCTCCCTCTACATATTGAACCTAGTACTCTTCTCTCCTGCCTTCCTATCCCATGCATCTGCCATAGGATTTTTACCCTCTGCTTTATCTTCTCCTATAGCTGCACCACTTTGTATCACTATATTAATGATTGGATCATCCTCGCGCAATTCAAATCTCATCATTTGTAAATTCTGCGTAGGCTATTGATTCTTCTTTTCCTGCATCTTAGCCATTAAAACATGGAAATCCTCTATCACATGGTCAAACAATCTACAATACTAGAAGGAAGGGTCAGTGGGGTTCTGACAATCCCGCATAAAATGTCCAGCTTTACCACCATTATAACATATAATCTGACCCCCACCTCATCCAACGCCCCCTCCTCGCCTGCGTCCTTGGCCTTGAAATCCTCCATGGGCCATAGGTGAACCATGATCTTCCTGTGCGCGACCTTCAACTTGCATCCTATATGCCATAGTTCGCTCTATCATCAAATCATAGTTGCGACAATCCCTCTCATCATGTCCTACTGATCGATAAAAGTTACAAAATAATTGCTTTGGTGACTACACATATTTCTGTAACGAATAATAGTGATCAGTTGGGTGCTGGCCTACAACTAGGAAAATACTACACCAGACACTTGGTCAGGTATTTGGTCCAATATTAGGCTTTGGCTTCAAAGGATTGGGACCTATGGCAACCACATAATAGCAATAAAAAGGACATTGGTCCTTATAGTGACCCTCCACTTTACACTTTGTACACCAAACTTCTGAGCGCATCTCAGACCTAGCTTCCTTTCCTTTCTTCAAATCTTGCAGCTCCATATGCAAGCTTTTTAACTGGGACTGTATCTGTTGAACCCCTATGGGAGTATCTTGTACCAGCGAAGCTTCTAACTTCATCTCAATTTCTAATGCTTCCGTCTGCATCCCAATATTTTGCTACGATAATGGTAATCTGAAATGTGGCAATAGCGCAACTATATACCACTATTTGTGCTATTCGTCGGAGATCTAGAAGTTGACTTGTCAAAACAAGAATTTTGACCTCTGATATACATCCCAGGCAGTCTCATTGACTAATTTCTTAATTTATTTTATTTCTGTAATGCACTGTGACTGCGACTTAGGCTTCTTGAACTTCGTTTTCAGTGTGTTCTTTGTCTTAGCTAGTGAAGCAAATGAGTGAGTTGTACTATACTTGATATACCATGACAACGCTCTATCCTATAGTGTTGTGACAAGCTACACTTTCTTCATACCTTCTTCGTTGATCTCTTATGCTTTCCACACAACTTCTATGACAAACCAAAATTGATTAGGATCCTTTGATCCTTGACCCTTAAAAATAGGCATCTTTACTATGTTAGCCATGTTAAATGGTGGAGGTGGAGGTTTAGGTGTAGGTGTATGAGGTAGAGGCGCAGGTGGAGATGGAGTGGGTCGATGTGGAATCCTAGAAGTGCCCTGATTTTCTGACTGTGACACACCTCTAGGTATGCTAGGGTTACTCCTTTCTTCTTCACATTCTGATTCACCCAATAATAGACTATACTCACCCTTAGTGAATTTATCACAGTCTATTCTGAACCTTTTTCTGATTCACATAAATCTAGTTTGGCTTCTTTTAAACATCAATTCATAGGCAGTAGACCTTTTTCACATAACAACATCTTAATCTAGAGCTTTAAAGAATTTAGATACTTACCTCGTGGACCTCTGAACAACTGGTGCTCAGCTTCACTGTAGGATACAAATGTGTCAATCATGAATACTGTAATAAAGCCTCCAAGAATGCTATTGATCCAGTAGTCAACAGCTCCTGCAACCTTATTTTCAGTCTCCTTAAGTTTCTTAATCAACTCTTGGGGTCCACATAGTAGGATCGTCGTGTTTCCAACTGGGTTCGTTTGCAGCTAGTTTTGAAAGCCACTCGTGCAACTCGTTAGCGAACGATGCGAAAAATATCTCATGTTTTTTTTGTATAGATATACCTATATAACCACCTTTCTGTTGACTGGCACATATTTCTATTTTCCTGTGCTGCAAATTCGTGGAACTTCAAATCTACCCAATCTTAGATCTCTTTTCTAGTCGGTTGCCACATCACACATCCCTTAGCTAGATCCCAGTCCTGACAATGGAAGCATTTGTTGGCTTTAGGGGATTATACCCAGGTTCAGAGTTAGTCTGCGCTAACCAACAAAACCTTATACTACTGGCCCTTTCGACAACGATCCACGTAGCGCTGACTGCAGTCTCACACATGGCAATATTGGGGGATGCTAGAACGAGGTTTCTTTTAGTTTAGGGCTTAATCTGACCTTTGCAAACAATTATCCTTATCATTACAGTCGTAGAGCTTTTTCTTATTTAACAGACTTGCGAGTTGCGCCTAACTAGTCTAACCTGCATTATTCATCATATAAAACAACATTTGAACTTTGGCAATGCAATTGTAGAAGAAATATACAAAAGAGAACCCTAATTATGCAGAAATAGAGAAAAAATGCAAACATATAAAATTACACATATTTATTTCAAATTATTCTTTATTATCTCAAATCTTCACAGATACAATCTTTTTGACCTTACACGCACAGTTGCATGGGCTTGCGCACACAAGTGCAGACTTACCAAAGGTCTTTGTGCAAACATTTGCAGGAGCCTTCCCCTTCTCCTGAATATAGAACGATATATCAATTCCAAACTCAAAATCGTAACATAATATAACATAACATGCCTTTGACTTACTGAGATGACTCTTTATATAGATTTTTTCACTTACAATACCATGTTCCACAAACCATGGATGGAGCTCAAAATAGTCGAATTTATCCCATCCCTTTGCAAAATAAGGGGCTTTGACCCACCCTAAAGCCCCTTTGACCCCTAGAACTTTGCGTGAATCATGCTCCACTCCTCAAAATTTGGAGACTTTACATGACTTAGACAAAACTTGGACCTAGGGGACCCCTACCCATTAGGGTGACATAGCACAAACTTATGAAAGAAAGGAGAAACATGCACAAAAGGGAGATATCTCAGATTCCATGTCACAGACCAAAAGGAAGAAGAGGATATTGTTTCAAGACTATATCCAAACTCCTGGCAACAAATATGGTGAGTCATTGGCACCTACACCTCGAACTATCAGGAGCATGGCACATAAGGTAATGACCACTCATACCCCTTCTCTTCCATAAAATCCAATAGATGTCTCTTCTTCACCTGAAAAGGAACATGCACAGGTTGAAATGCTTAGTGAAATAGAGGTATTAGTTATAGAAACCTTGAAATAATTAAGAAAAGAAGTTGAGGCTAGTGAAAAAGAGGTTGAGGCTAGTAAATAAACCACTAAGTATGCAACAATTAAATCTACTAATTTTATAACTAGTGATCAGATGACAATTGAGAGACTTCAGATAGAAAATGAAAAACTAAAGGAAAAAGTGAAAGAGTATAAGTTGTTGGGCCGGTACATCGAGAAAGGGAATGAGAAATTAAAGGAGAATAGCCAGAGATTGCAAGATGAGTACAATGAGGTCTCCACCAATATTAAGAAGGTTCATCACCTGAAACACTAAACCAAGGTTATTAAAAGGGAACTCAAAGAAGAGGCTTCAATTGTGAATATATTAGATCCAAACAACTGATGTTCACGAAAGCTGTAAGAAGACTCCATATTTGAGATTTTTAGGAATGGTTCAACAATTTTTGTATGAGAACATCTAATGAATTAGGCATGGGGGAATGTTGGGTCTCCTTTTTGATGCCTTTAATACCCCATATTGTCTTGTATTTTTGACCAACTTTACCTCGAAACCTACTCACCACTTTCCTACCTTCTTCAAGAACATAACTTTTAGCATCCTTGTGTATCTATGAGGCAATTTATATTTAAAGCATGGTTTTTATGATTTAATGTTAGTAGGAATGAAATAATTGACTCTTTATACTCTCTAATTATTTGGATTGACTCAAATAGATCTTGAGGCCATGTTTCTACTCATCGGGTACCCATGCACCTGTGTTCATCCGGTACCCATGTTCCTGTGCTCATTTGGTACATGTTCTCATCCGGTAACTGCATACCTATGTTTGTCCCATACCTACTTTCATCTGACACTGATATCATCTATCTGGTACCGACCCAATTCATCTGGTACCTGTGTTCGTCTTGCACTGGCTGTGTTCATCTGGTACAAGACTTGACTGTTCAACTTTGACGGTTTGAGTGAGCTACTTCGATGGGACCCAAGGAACTGATGGTAAAAGCATTATACTTTTATGGAAAATCGAGATACACTTCATCACTCATGCACTGCGTGTCATGAGGATGAAGCCCAAAATGAAAAGGAAAATGATGTATAGTATTTTTATGATGATTTGCTCATATCTTTTAACTTTGTATGTAACGGGAATTCCTCTATAAGAGAAGGATCATAGATGATATGTGTTATTTACACAAAGATTTCATTATAGAAAAAAAATTAGAGAGAAAGACAAAGATACAAAGATTTTAAACAATATTGTTATGCTGGAGATTTGATTGAACAATTAAGTTTTGTAATCCTTTCTTTTGAAATCAATGATATGAGCAGTGATTGATAAGTTCAATGTGTTAATAAATTATTTAGTTCTGTAAGCTCTTTCAAGTTTCCTTGGTAGCTCGGCAAGGGCCCACCGAAGCCATCAAGCCTCAAGTTTTTATTACAGTTATTGTGAATTTAATTCAATTTATATGTGAAGAGTGACTTAGTGCTGTAATTCAATTTCAAAGTATTTGATATGATTCCAATTTTGCTTTGATGCAAGTAATCTGTTTGAAAGTTTGTGATATAAATATGGATATGTTAGTTTCTGAGTAATAATTCTTTGGTTTTATGAATGAAAACTTTATTTCTCAGGCTATATGTTTAATTGTTGGTTTCTATTTTTAAGAATAAGAAGAGTTAAGATAAGAGATCTCACCATTCACCTACATGTGTTGTTAAGTGAAGACGCTCGTTATACCTAACATTTCCTGTGTAAGAATGTATAGCTTCCTCCAAAACTAGTTAAATTAGGAATGATTTCTTTTCTTTGTTGCAGTAAGTTTATTTTAATATATTGCTACAGGAAAATAGATTTGAATCCATCTTTTTATTTCATGAGCCTATAAATGGACAGACTTGTTACTTTAGCAAGAACCTTTAGATTACATGCTTGTTAATATTTTATTTATGGTTTTTGCTTTCTGACCTTTAAATTGTGTGAGGAAGTTAGATTGAAACTTGTAAAATGAAGTATTGGTTTTGAATGCTTCTTATTTAGGCTATACTCATCAGACATAGGAACTTATCTATTATCGGCACATATAGTCTATCATCTCTACTAATTACGAATCCTTGGTTGATAATTTAATTTGTGGTGATATATCACTCATATAAATTCCCCAACAACTCCCTCTCTCTCTCCACTTCTCACTCTCTATGTCTTTCTTATTCCCTCCCTCTCTCCCCTTCCAACTCCATCTCTGTATCCCTCCCTCTCTCCTCCTCTCTCTCAAGTCCTCTCTCTCATCCTTCCTCTCTCTCCCTTTCTCTCCTACCTCCCTCTCTCTTCCCCCATCTCTCTCTCTCTCTCCCCTCCAATCACTCTCCTCCTCTCTCTCATCGTTACTCTCTCTTCCTTTCTCTCCTACCTCCCTCTCTCTTCCTCCATCACTCAAACTCTCTCTCTCTCTCTCTCTCTCTCTTTTCCCTTCAATCCTATCTCTCTCTCTCTCTCTCTCTTTTCCCTCCAATCCTCTCTCTTCCCCCATCTCTCTCTCTCTCTCTCTCTCTCTCCAACTATGTTATTATATCCATCCCTCTCTCCTTCTCTCACCCTTCTCTCCATCTCTCCTTCTTTGTCTCTTTATTTCACCCCTAAACATACACGCTCTCTCTCCATCTCTCCTTCTTTGTCGCTTTATTTCACCCCTAAACATACACGCTCTCTCTCCATCTCTCCATTGTCACTCCCTCTCTCTCTCTGCTTCTTACTCTCTATGTCTTTTTTCTTCTCTCCCTCTATCCCCCTCCAACTCCATCTCTCTATCCCTCCCTCTCCCCTCATCTCTCTTAAGTCCTATTTCTCGTCCGTCCTCTCTCTCCCTTTCTCTCCCACCTCATCTCTCTCTCTCTCCCCAATCCTCTCATCTCCCTCCCTCTCTCCTTCTTTCTATCCCTCTCCATATTTGTGTCTCCCTCTCCCTCTCTTACCATTCTCTACCTCTCTCGCTCCTCTCCCTATCTCTCTCTTCATTCCTCCTATCCCCTCTCCTTTAGTTTATCTTCAACTCTCCATTGTTACTCACCCTATCTCTCCACCCCTATCTCTCTTTGTCTTTGTTCTTCCCTCCCATATATATCTAGAGTTAATATATATATCATGATATATTATAATATATATTAATATAACAAATTTTATATTATATTAATCCAAAGTTATTAAACTTAAATATTAATATATAATATATTAATAATGAATATTGATTTAATAATAAAAATAATTTTAATCTTTTAATATTAATATTAGGGTTAATAATGTCTTTTTTCATGGTATTAATAATATTTTGGCCCATGATATTTTTGATCTAGGCTCCATGTAGGAGTTTAGATGTTGATATCTAATCCTATTTGATATATTTTGATTTATTTACCATATATATTTATACCTCTTTTATAAATATGGTTTTTGGCCCATGGTATTTAGCCCATGGTATTAAAATGGTATTTGGCCAGAGGCTTCACCTAAATAAAACCTTTTTTTTTGAGTTTTCCTAAATATAAAGAGGTTTATGGAGTAAATATAAAAAGAGGTTTTATTCATTTACCATACCTCTAGTTTATTTATATATTTATTTATTTACCATACCTTTGGAGTAAGTATAAAAAGAGGTTAATTTTATTTACCGTACCTCCAATTTACTTACATTTTTATTTATTTACCATTTCTCTTTTTGAGTCTTCATAATCCTCTTTATATTTTAAATTTATATTGTGTTTATACATAATAATAATTAGATTGATTTTTAAATAGGACCAACATTATATTACGTAGAGGCAATAATCTAATAAAATAAAGATGATTATCCAATGGAGTTAAATCATAATTTTAATTTATTTTTAAGTAAATTATTAGTCTCTTATGTGGAATTCTTATTTTTCTTTGCACGTAAGAGAATTTTGTTTCCTTCAAGAAAAGAAAAAGAATAGTGAGCTAATAACTTTCTATGATAAAAAATAGCCTATTTGATATTTTTAAAGTAATATAAAGCATAAACATGTATATATTTTATGGTCAAACCATAAATTAAAAAAGTTAAGAAGACAAAACACAAACTTATACTACCAAAAATTTATTTTTATATTCACAACAATAAATAAAAAATACAAAACATGTAATACTTGATATTTAAATGATTGGTAAAAATAAAATCAAACCTCATGTGAAGAGAAATTTAAAAAATAAACCCAACATAAAAAAAAAAAAATCTTGATGAGAAAGAGTGTCATATATCATATTAGAACAAACATGTCTTTTTGGAAAGTTCTACCATGTAACTTTTTTACCATATTTAAAAGTCCTAAAATATTTGTAAAAAGAGCTTCGGCGAAAATCACATAAAAAGATTATTGTCGACGCGTTTCGAACCAACTAGTGTGGTTCATCTTAAGGACAAGTTGAAGAACCAGATCAGGCTTTAAATTTAAATAGGCTGTGTAGAGACTCCAACGGCTACATAACAGCTATATTCGACCCTAGGACCAAGGCTAATGCATGGAAGAATAAAGTCCTTAGCTTTAGCAGAGCATGTGGACAAAACTAAGCATCATGTTTGCATAGAGGAGGCCAAAGTCATTGCCAGGGTGGATCGGTTTCATCATCGCAAGTTAAGGGAAGCTATTGAAATTGAGCGAAGACCCATCAATCTCAACAGAGATGATGGGTGGAAGGTAAGTAGATGTTGGATCCCTGCGCTGTTGTCTTAGGGTTTCTTCCTCCCCCCTCTGTTCATCCTAGGTGCTTTCTTTGGGTGGGCGTGGTTTTGTCCTTGCGAGTCTATTATCTCTTATCGCTGGCATCGTTGTGTTCTTCCCTTGTTCTTCGTGTCCTCCGGTCTCTTTTTATGATTAGCCTCTTCTTGTTCATTATCTCTTTTTTATGTAGAATTTATCTCTGATAAAGGTCCGTTCCTGTTGTAGGCGTTTGATTCTTTAGGTTATTACTATTAATATATTTAAATTATGTTGTATTCTGGGGTCTAACCTTATTTATATTTAATTTGTGATAGCTACCATTAAACTATGGGCTTAATGATAGCTTATATATATATAAACATATAGAGTATATCTCGAAATAAATTAAATTAATTCCTCCTTTACTAGTCAAACTATCCCTTCATTAATTAAAGCATATTTATTTAAGTAATAACTTAATAAGAATATATAATTAATATAATATATCTTAAATTATTCATTCAAACATTAATAATTTAATACTAAAATCATCATCTATATTACGTTATTTAAACAAATAAATTACTTTTAACCTAAGTTCTCTTATCTCTATGAATATAATATTATTATCTTATTATTATTGGATTTATTAATATATACAACGTAATTTACTCATTTATTAATTTATTATTCATTCAAAAGAAACCATTCTAGGTTTTATATAACCATTAATTTATTGAAACAAATAAATTTCTTGGGATAATATTCGCTAATGGATTAATCTTACCTAATTTCTCTCATCTCTAGAATTATAATAATATAATAATAATAAAATTAAATCTATTTATAGCCTTGGTCCTAGGGTCGAATATAGCTGTTATGTAGCCGTTGGAGTCTCTACACAGCCTATTTAAATTGCTAAAGCTGGTTCTTCAACTTGTCCTGACGATGAACCACACTAGTTGGTTCGAAACGCGTCGACAATAATCTTTTTATGTGATTTTCGCCGAAGCTCTTTTTACAAATATGATGGATCACAGAAACCTCAATTCTACAGTCCTAAAATAATTTTTTTGTTTAGCTATATGAAAATATTTAGATTAACAAAGAATTTTTTTTATATTGATATAGTTTGTGTCCCAAAAAAAATGCATGATCTCATAGATAGATAGACTAACCATAACTTGTTCCCATGATCCTAGATTTAGCCCAAAAAAAAAATGACAAGAAACACTTAGTAACTGTTGAGATTAATGAAAAAATGCCTTCATGGAGTGACGGTTCAAACCAAACCTTAGATTAAGAGTTTGTTCCTGTTTTCTAGGGTATTGTTTCAACTTCCCTAATTGTATGTAAATTATATATATTTCTCATGTAATGCATATAAGGCAAAGCGTGTTCTACAGAGGCAATCTCCAGGTGGTGTTCCACACCTGTGAGCTGTTTAGGTTTGATTTAATAAATTTGATTCTTCTATTTTTGACATGTTATCAGAGCTACAGGGCTAAGGACAGTCTGTAACCCTGAGTGGAGGCAAAAATTTGACTGTCAGGGTTGGAGGGAAATTAGCGCAGGACTTCTGAGCATAATTGCACCACAGTTCTGGCCTTATGCGTTTTTTATTCTCCAGACAGCGCGAGTGGACCATTCTTGAATCGCGCCGACCGTGTTTGCGTGAAGAGGAGGAAGGCTCGGTATTTCATTTGTTGCATGATGAGATCTTGGCATCTTTGCCTCGATATTCAATTTGAATCCAGTGAGCTTCGTGAGGAGATCGTGGAATTGGTGGTTGTGGAGGAGGCTGCAGGAGGCCAGGACTTCCGAGGAAGAGACTGTAAAGAATCACTGCTGCTACCTACGTGGTAAGCTACTAACTGTGTGGTAAGTTGCAAACAGGTGACAGCCAGAGGCTGCTTTCGAACGAACAAGGAATTTTCTCATTATCAGAAGTTGTACAGAAGGTGAATGACGAGTCTGTGGTGAAAATTACTTCACCGAACCCTAACGAGAAATTAGTTCACAACATGGTCATTGCATAATTTTATGATTCGGATGCCAGGTGATTGAGGGTTGTGGGGTCCAGCAGGGAGATCATGTTGCTGACTCATGTCAGAGTGGGTTATCTGTAGTTGCTGCAGACACAACCCCCTTAGCACCTGATCTGTTGCGTGATCGAGTCTCCTCAGCGCCTGATCTGTTGTGGGATCGACCAATAATCCCTGTTGTCACCATAGATGGTCCTCTTAAGTTGTAGTTGCCACCTATGAGGTAACCAAAGGGCATGGAGGCGCTGGTGATGGTGATCATCCGGAGGTAATCAAGGATTGATGTCCGTGTGGTTGAGGAAATGGGTGCTGCTACATCGGGTTATAAGGATTTATCAGGAACTTTTTTGTCAAAGAAGGACGTGGGTGCTGCTATGTGCGTGTTACAAGGATTTATCGAGAACGAGTGTACATAAGGCTAAGGAGAAGCTGCGTGCTGTTGTGATATTGTCACTACAATTGCTCTTTTGGGAATGATGTAGACGGTCTCTTCCACCTTCGTTTGAAAGTCACGGTGATATTGGATTTTTTTTAAAATTAAGTATTTAATTAAAGTTTTTAAATTAAAAAGTTTTAAATTTAATTCTTTAATTAAAAAAGGGGCCTTATTATTTTATTTTATTTTTAACTGAAACGGTTGTTTATTTTATTGATATGTTAGAAACAAAAAGGGACTTTGCCGAGGCAACCCTGTTTACATGGTTGAAAACCTACTTTTGCTTCCTTTGGAAAGGAGCAATTCACAAATGATGATAAAGAATTTCCCCGTTTACATTTAAGATTCCTTTGTTGAGAGTGCTGCCCAAGTTCGCCATACGATCTGCATCCTTGTTGGAGTTTCTGAGTATATGATAAATTTTGCATGAGTCAAAACTCTGTAGAACCGTCTTCAGTCTATCCAATATTTTGTTGAGCCCAACATTGTTGAAGTATTCCTCTCTGATTAGTTTTTTGATTAAAATTTCTGAGTCTCCGAAGACTTGAATATCTTTAGCGCTTTTCTCTCTTGCAATGTGGCAGGCCTTTAGCAACCCCAGAATCTCCGCTTGGTTGTTTTTTTTCTCTTTGAGACCCCATGCAAAAGAAATAGAGGAGAGCCCTTCCGCAAAGTAGATGACCCCGCCAGCACCTGCTGCTCCAGGATTCCCTTTGGATGCTCCATCAAAGAAAATGGTAGTTACATTTTGTGCCCTCCACCAGCGTTGAAAGATGTCATCAGTCTCTCTTTTTCTCCATTCCAGGTTTGCTTTCAGGGGTGAGGTTCTATACTTTCGGGACAGCGGATCTATAGCAAGCCACCTTTTTTCTTCTGGCCTGAGCAGGGGGTCTTGTTTGATATATTGCTGCGGAGACGCTTCCAACGGAAGGGCCTTAGCTTTTGCTGCAACCTGATGCGGGGAATATTGCGTTTCTTTGAAAATCTGCTGATTTCTGGTTAACCATAGTTTCCAGCAAACAAACTTTGGCAACGCTATCCATATCCTGCGCCAAAAGGACTTGGGGAAGATGCCTTTGGGGTAGCTAGCACACCAAGTCGCAAACAGCTCAGAGACAGAGGTTTGCTGAGGGAGAGAGGTCTGGAATTTGTCCAGAAGAAGTCCCCACACCTTCTTGGCAAAGGCGCAGTCAAGAAACAAGTGCTGGGCAGTTTCTAACTGACATCTACAAAGAGCGCATCTATGAGGCCCTTCAAACTTTCTTTTTGTCAGATTGTCCCCTGTCAATAACTTGTTGTGTACCAAGGTCCAAAAGAAAAAATTTATTTTTGGTAGCGCTAATGGTTCCCAAATCTGCTTCCAAAAGGCTGAAGTATGGTGGCTGATCCTTTTTCCCTGAAGAGACTTATATCCCTCTGCTGAGGGGTATATTCCAGACTTTCCCCAACCCCATCGATCCTTTTTGAATCTGTTGTCTAGGGTGGCATCTTCTAACAGGTTCTCAAGCTGGATCTGTTGGTCCTTTAGGCGCTCAGGGACTCCGTGGAAGTCCCATTTTAATCATTCTCCACGTTCGTCCCAGCTTGCCATATCATATACTCTGTTAACTCCTGCTCTTTCCAGCCAATTTCTGAGCTCTGCGATATCCTCTCTTTCCACCAGCGGGTCTTTCCCCATAATTCGATCCTTCCATAATTGTGTGGACTTACCATTTCCGGGTATTCTGTACATGTGTTTTTTGAAGAATTCGCTACTCTTGCAACATAGCCTCCATACCTGTGAGCTGGCCGCTGTGGACTGTATTTGCATTTTCCTTATCGCTTCTTTGTCTGAGTATTTTGACTGTAAAATTATGCTGATTGGATGTGAGGGGTCACTTATTATTTTACACAACAGTTTTCCACCCAACGATTTGTTGATAAAGGAGGGGTCCCTAATTTGAAGACCACCCTCATCTATTGGCCTCTTGACCGTATCCCATTTAACTAAGTGCAATTTTTTTTCGTTTCCTTTCCCGCCTTGCCATAGGAAGTTCCTGATCAGGGTTGCTATCTGGTCCGTGACATATTTGGGGGCGAGGAGAAATGCTGATTGATATATGGGAAGAGCTGACAGCTGCATTTTTATAAGAATGGATTTGCCTCCTTTTGTTAACCAATAACCGCCCCAGTTTGTGATTTTGGATTTAATTTTGCTGATTATATGAGTCAAAAAACATCTCTTGTTCACTCCAGAGGAAATGGGAAGACCAAGATATCTGAAGCTGTCCCACTTGGCCTGGCCTTTGAACCCGAGTATCCTCGAAATGTTGGTGATCTCTTGTTGTTCCGCGTTCCAACTGTAGATTTCGCTTTTGCTCTCATTGATAAGAGCTCCAGTCACCCTGCAGTAACTTTTCAGTACATTGTCAAATGCTTTCGCTTTTCTGGTGGAAACACCTCCGAGGAGCAGAGAATCATCCGCGAAGAGGGCATGATTTAAGGGAGTTGATACCTCAGAAGGTTTGAGACCCGAGAGGGAGCCGACGGATTTTTCAACGGCTAACTTCTTGCTGAGATAGTCTGCCATGAGAATATACAGGAAGGGAGAGAGAGGGCATCCCTTCCTAATGCCCCTTTGAGCTTGGAAGAAGTTGGTGGGACGTCCATTGACGAGAGGGGCAATCCACGGGGATTCTATGCATGCTTTGATAAGCTAAACAAAGTGCTGAGAGAAACCAAAAGAAAGCAGGACTTTGCATAGAAACAAACGATTTACTCTATCGAATGCATTTGCCATATCGATTTTGATCAACATACCTTTCTCGCCCCGTTGTTTGCTTGAATGGATGGCCTCCCGAACCTGAATGACATTGTCCATAATATATCTGCCTTCCACGAATTCGCCTTGGTTGCTGGAAATCAACTTTTTGAGCAAAGGCTTAAGTCGATTTGCTAAGAGCTTGGCTATGATTTTGTAAGAAGCATTACACAAGGATATTGGCGTGAATCTTGCAAAGGTCTCTGGATTGGTTTCCTTTGGGATTAAAGCTAGGAAGGTGGATTTGATACCTCCTCCTATTTTAGCTTTTATCATAAAGCCTTTGATCATTTTGAGGAGGTCAGATTTGATAACTTCCCAGCATGATTGATAAAAATGGATAGAGAATCCATCGGGCCCAGGGGCCTTATCGGCTTCCATTGACCAGATCACTTGGATAACCTCCTCGGTTGTGATAGGTCTGCATAGGACTGTATTTTCTTCATCATTGACAATCTGGGGAATATTAGAAAGAAAGTCATTGGTTTCCCCTTCTTCAGCTTGAATTCCAATATTATATAAATTCCTAAAATGTGCTTCAGCAGCGGCTTTCACCTAATCAAACCCTTTGCAGACCTGTCCCTCCATGGTTTTAATTTCCGCTATATGGTTCCGGGATAGTCTAGCTCTGTATTGTTTGTGGAAATAAGAAGTATTCCGATCCCCTGCCTTTAACCATAAACTTCTAGACTTTAATCTCCAGTACTCTTCTTCAGTTCGGAAGGCTTGATAGGTAGAGCGTTGTGTTTTGACTTCCTCATCCAGAAGCTCAACTGTAATATATTTATTCTCCATTTCCATTTGCATTGAGTGCAACCTCTGAACTGCCTCTTTCCTTTGGTTGGTTGGATTGGGTGCAGGCTTTTTAATCCACTCCTTCAACGCTTGTTTTGTTGCCTTCAGCTTCTGTTCCTAGATGTAGCTAGGGGAACCTATGATGGGTTTGTCCCATGCCTCTTTCACTGTATCGAAAAAACCCGATTTCTCAATCCACAGAGGGCTTAATCGGAAGGGAATGGGGCCCAAATCTTCTTCGTCCTCTGATAGCAGCTGTATTGGCTTATGGTCCGAGGTCAATTTGGGCAAAATTTTTGTGCTGGCGATCTTTTTGTTCAACAAGAGGCCGCTTTGGATCATAAATCTGTCCAGCCGGGCAGAGATTTGTTCCGACCCGACCCGGTTATTCGACCATGTATAGAGTCCATGTACTGGAGGGAAGTCTAAGAGATACCAGTTCTGCATGATCTCCTCCACCGTGGCCAACATGGGGTCTCTGGAACTGGAGCCTCCCCTCTTCTCCTTTGGCTTCAGAACTATATTTAAGTCTCCCGCAATGATAATATTGTTTGGAGACTGCTGTTCTAGGTAAGTTGATAAAGAATGCCAGCATTCTCTTTTTTCTGCATAATTTACCGGAACATAAAAATTGAAGAGAGAGACATTCAACTTACTTACTTTGTGCGTCAATTCTGTGTATATCCAGTGCTGAGTTTCATGGTATTTATTGAGCTGGAATGTGCTATCTAACCATAGAGTGGCCAATCCTCCGGAGGTTCCCCTTGCGCTAACTGCCTTGCCTGTATTTTTGTTCCATTTTAGCCCACTGGTATCAAGAAGGGAATGCCCTTCAATTTTGGTCTCTTGGAGCATGAGGATGTCTGTGGGTTCAGCTTTAAGAAGATCCTTAACTGCTTCTAGTTTTGCAGGGCTCCCCAGTCCTCTACAGTTCCATGAGACGAATTTCATTATTTACCTGGTGGGGGGGTGGGACCTCCCTTGGAAGGTCTCGGCCTGGTATTCCGCCCAATAGACATTTCTATGGTTGCTTGGCTCCCTTGGGTTTTAAGTCTCTCGGCCTCTTCTTCTCTCTTTTCTTTCCGGGATTTCCTGCCAGCTCTTTTGGTAGGACGCTCGTAGGCTTCATCTTCTTATGTTTTTGAACTTTCTATTGCTTTTTTCCTAGTTATATCTGCATATGAAGGGTTGGGCGAGCTGCCCTGTGTGGCTTCGACCTGCTTTTCTTTCTCACTTTATTTACTTGGGGGGGTGCTTTCTACATGCACCAGGTTTTCATGCTCTAGATCTGTTGGGTTGATCTGTGCGCTTGATGTCCCTTGTACATTTGCTTCCTTTTCTTGGATGGATTTGGAGCTGCTTGGCATCCCTATTTCCTCTTCTGGATGGGTTTTGAGCTGCTTGTCGTCCTTGTTATCCTTCCTTTGCTAGGGCCTTTTTTTGGATTTGTTGTTTTCTAGACTAGGGTCCATTGTTCCTCTTTCTGTTTGTCTGTTTGCTCTTCTGCCTTCTTCTTACAGTGGTTCGCGAAATGTCCATGTTCGTGGCAGTGTCTACATTTGAACGGAAGCTGTTCATAGTCCAGTTCTTGGATGTGCACCCACCCTGCAATTGTAAGTTTGATTGCTTCCGGTAACCCCTCCTCCAGATCGACTTCAACACATATTCGAGCGCATGAATACTGATCTTTTCTTGCATCTCTGTCAATGTATTTACCCAATGCATTGCCGATGTTTTCAAGGGATTTTTGGTTCCAGCAGTGGAGAGGCAAGTGGGGAAGTCTCACCCATACCGGAACTGCTGAGGGGACATCTTGGAAGGGGTCGAAGTCTGGGGACCATTTATTCAGATACAGGCCTTGCGGTCCCATAAAATATGGCCCATTTATGAATATTAGGCTTCTGTCTTACGGATTATCGAACACAAAGACGAAGTAGCTTTTCACACCCTCCTTGATCAGGGGGTTCCAGTTTCTCTGAGTCCAATCTTCTACTGACTTTGGTGAAGGCCAGAGGCCTGTGAACTGGCCAATAAGACCTCTCTCTGCCAGGTTCAGTGCTGCTTTACACGTCTCTTCCTCTAAAAGGGCGACTGTGGGGATCTTATCCATCCTCTTGATGAAATTTTGCTGAGCCACCGATGGGGCTCTCTTTGTGCAGGCTTCGATCATTGCTTTGAATGCCAGGACCTCCGCGGGGGGGAAGCCGAGCCCCCATTGGAGTCCATGTTCTCTGAAAAGAGTTCCTCAGACCTGAACGCAGTGGCGCAACAGCCATTGAGGCGCAGTAAGGGTCTCTGCGATCAGCAGGAGGGAGCATGCCCTCTGTGGCAGCGAAGGGCCAGACGTCCAACAGCCTTTTGCGCAGTGCCGGCTAGGTCAGGACCGCAGCAAAAAAATACTAAATTATTGTACCAATGATTTATGTCCAACTTCATTATATATAAATATATCTTTACATTCGATTCTCAACCATATTACATTTACACACATGTAATATCACCATAGCTTGGTGTTAGTCCAATACTTCTTTAAAAATTTTGTTGGCAGCAAGGTTTGAACACATAACCTCCGTTACACAACTCCAAAACTTTACCGTTACACCAACGCATTCAGACTTCTAAGATAAACTTATTACTTGATAAAGGGGGCATATTTTCTTTTTTAAAAGGGATTTGGGCTCAATGTTTTGATTGAAGTTTTCATTGGATCTGGAATTTTAACTTGTTGGGGTTGAAGTTTTTTATTCATTCAAGATGAATAATCAGTTAGCAAAAGCATACCTCAATGAGAATAATAAGTTGGACGGATCCAATTATTTTGGTTGGAAATTTAAATTGCAGACACTACTTGAGGGCCACAATGCATGGACAATTGTGAATACTGATGAGGTGACGCCGAACTTGACTGCAGGAGGAACAACAACAACAATCCAAGACTGGGACAAGCAGGAGACTAAGGCGAGAATGCTCCTGAAATTGTCGATCAAAGATTGCATTATTCCCCATATCCATGAATGCAAGACTGCACCAAAAATTTGGAAGACGCTCAAGGATCTCTACGATCAAGAACACTAATCGATTGTTGTTCTTGAAGAGCAAGATTCTCTCCATCAAGATGGAGGAGAATGAGATAGTTGTAGCATTTATTTCGTGGATCAAGGAGCTCAAGAACAAGCTGGATGATATCGGTGAAGATGTGTCAGATACAGATTTGGTCACGATTACCGTGAATGGTATGACTGACGAGTATCAGATGTTCATCACTGGCTTGAATGTAAGAGAAAAATCCCCCATGTTTGAAGAATTGACAAGGATCCTCATGCAAGAGGAGGAAAGGCGGTTGACTCATAAACCTCAGAGTTTAGATCTGGCCTTAATGGTGAGAAAGAATCCCTTCAGAGGAAAGCCAAATGCAGCACAAAAGAGTAGTGCAGCCCCACAAAGAAAGATGCCCCCACCTCAAGGTACGTCTTTCAATATAAATGACTCCGCGACCAAATGTTTTTATTGTGGTAGAACTGGCCATATAGCCATATATTGCATGAGAAGAATTTTGATGAAGGTTGGAAGAGACATAAGTAGCATGCAGGTCATTTTGCTGATGAGGAACAAAGTCAGAACCTCAGACTGTTCATATCTAACTCTATGCTTTCAGCTAAGGATTGAAGCAGATACTTGGTTTTTCGACTCAAGTGCATCCATCCACATGAAAGGGAACAGACAATGGTTTTGAGACTTCAAAGTGACCAACAATGGAGCAAACATCTATCTTGGCGATGATAGAGGGTACCAAATCAAAGGTTATGGTAATATTCCTGTTGTTTTTCCTGATGGAAATATTAGACATATTCATGATGTGATGTATGTACCCACGATAAAAAAGAATTTGATCTCTGTCTCTACAATAACTTATCAGAATCTCAAGGTAGAGTTTTATAAATCATATTGTGTTATTAAAGACCTATTGGATTGTATGAAGCCTATTTCATCAGGTATTCGTGGGGGAGGATTGTAGAAGCTAAATGTCAAAAGCACACCACATCAAGCATTGACATCATCTGCCATGACTACAGTGGACTTATGGCATCAGAGGTTCGGCCACATTAACTTCAATGATCATTGCTATTACAGAAAAGAGGTATGGTCGAAGGTCTTCCTGTTTTAAAAACTGTCCATATTGATTGTGATGCATGTGCAATGGGAAAGTTGCACAGAGATGAATTTCTTGTGAATGCTTATAGAAGGAGGAGAGATATACTCGAGCTAGTACACACAGATTTATGCGGGCCTATGTAGACAAGGTCGTTAAGTAGTGCATACTATTTTTTACTATTTATTGATGACTGTACTAGATTTACTTGGGTGTATTTCCTCAGGCAGAAGAGCCACACTTTTGAATACTTCAAGGAGTTCAGAAGTATGGTTGAAAAGTAGACAAGGAAAAGCATTGGGATTCTCCGCTCGGATCAAGGGGGAGAGTACAAGAAAGCCCATGTCCTCAAATACTGTAAAGATCATGGGATACAGCATCAGTTTACATGACCTCATACTCCTCAACAAAACGAGGTTGCAGAGAGGAAGAACAGAACCCTTGTGGAGTGTGCTCGTAGTATGTTAAAAGGTAAGAACCCTTCTAATGGTTTTTGAGTTGAAGCTATTAATACTGCAGTATATCTAAACATTAGGATTCCAACAAGAAGTTTAGATTTCAAAACTCCTTTTGAAGTTTTATTTGGATATAAGCCTGCAGTTAAGCATTTGAGAGTGTTTGGTAGTAAAGCCTTTGCCCATATCCCAAAGGAAGATAGAAAGAAATTGGATTCAAAGGCCATCAAATGTATTTTTGTTGGGTATTGTACAAAATTTAAGGCTTACAAAATGTTTAATCCCTCTACTCATAAAGTTTTTGCGAGTAGAGATGTAGTGTTTCATGAGCAGGTTAACGATGGAAGCCATGAGAGTGCTAATGAAGAATGGCATGTGCCCTTGTTGGTGGAAAAAGGAAGTGATGAATCAGGTGACAACAATGAGCAATAACAACAGGAGCAACATGAAGGGAAAGAAGATGATGTAGCTGTCAAGCCAAGTCCACAAAAGCATGATCAGACAAGGTTTGAAGCTACCCCACCACTCAGGAGATCAGGTAGGAATATTCAATTGCCAGCAAGATATAGGGAAAATGATTTTATAACTAGTATGATGAATGTTGTTGAGCCCTCTATTTATAAAGAATCCAGTCAATATAGTGAATGGAGGGCTGCTAAACTACCTAAAGGCAAACAACCCATAGGATGCAAATGGTTGTATAAGCCTAAATTTAAAGTAGATGGGAGCATAGATAAATATAAATCTAGGCTGGTTGCAAAGGGGTATTCACAACAAGAAGGCATAGATTGTGATGAAAGATTTTCCCCTGTAGCTAAACTAAACACAATCAGAATGATAATTTCTTTAGCTACCAAACACCATTGGATGATTCACCAGCTAGATGTTAAATATTCTTTTTTAAATGGGGACTTAAAAGAAGAAGTCTACTTAGTGCAACCTGAGGGGTTTGTCAAACAAGGTGAAGAACATTTAGTTTGCAGGCTGAAGAAAGCGTTATATGGACTAAAATAGGCACCTAGGTCATGGTATGATGAAATTGATTCATTTTTCTTGCAGCATGGTTATAAAAGAAGCACAAATGACCCTAATCTTTGTACCGTGTTTGATAAAGAGGGAAAGATTGTTTTGATTTCTTTATATGTAGATGATCTAATCATTACATGGAATGATGATAATCTCATTAAAGAAATCAAGGAGCAGATGTCACAAGTCTTTGAGATGAAAGACCTTGGAGAGATACATTATTGTTTGGGTTTAGAAGTCTGTAGGGATTCTGGACAAACTTTTCTATCACAGAGTAAGTATGTCAGGAGCTTACTGGAAAAGTTCAGAATGGATTAGTGAAAAGTTGCAGAAGTACCTTTACAGCAGAACTTAAAACTTCAGAATGATGATGGATCTAAGGAGGAAGATGTGATCTTGTATAGACAACTGGTTGGGAGTCTAATCTACTTAACTACAATTAGGCCATATTTGGCTTATGCAATTATTGCATTGAGCCAATTTATGTCTAAGCCCCTTGAAAGCCATTGGGTTGCAGGAAAAGGTGTTTTAAGGTATCTCCATGGAACCTTATATTTTGGCATTGTTTACACTGATTCATGTGATGTTAAATTGACAAGTTTTTCAGACTCCAATTGGGCTGGAAATGTAGATGAAAAACGATCCATAAAAAGCTATGCATTTAGCATTAGATCCGAGGTCATTACATAGAGTAGCAAAAAGCAGAACACAATATCCTTGTCTTCTGCGGAAGCGGAATATAAAGATATGTGTGCAGCAACATGTGAAGTAGTTTGATTGAGGAGACTTCTCCTTGATGCTGGAGAAGAACAAAAAGTTGCAACAGTAATCAAATGCGACAACTAGAGCTCCATCAAACTTGCAAATAATCCAGTATTTCATAAGAACACAAAGCATATCGATACACAATTTCATTTTGTTAGGGAGAAAGTTCAGTTAAAAGAAATCCATATTTAGTTGTGACAATGTTGCTGATATTTTTACCAAACCTCTTGGTAGAATCAATTTTGAGTTGTTTAGGGAAGTGTTAGGCATATCTGTGAATCCATTTCTCCATTAAGGGGGAGTGTTGAGATTAATGAAGAAATGTCTTAATGGAGTGATGATTCAAACCGAACCTTAGATTAGGAGTTTGTTCCTGTTTTCTAGGGTGTTGTTTCAACTTCCATAATTGTGTGTAAATTATATATATTTTGTTGGAAATAATACTGAGAGGGGGGGTGAATCAGTATTATCAAGTCTATTTTTCATTTCATACATAGATTTGTATACGCTACTTGAGTTAATGCAAACATCATATATACGCAACTTCAATTAATGAAACTAGCGTATAAGTTGCAGACTTATAATTTAATTTATTCTTCAGATGTTGTTCATAAATCTGTGTGTCAGAACCATATAAACAGTAACTAAAAACAGAAAATAGAGCAGACAGTCACACATAAGAACACAAGATATAAGGTGGAAACCCAATGTGGGTGAAAACCACCTGCTGCAATTTGTCTCTATTTTCTTTCAATTTAGAAACTTCTTTTTACAATGTTTTTGTACTGGTGCAGTCTTATACCAGTACGTAGGCTGCAACCTGCAGAAGGCTACAACCTTCTATCATTCTCCAGCTTCTCCTGGAAGGGAGCTACAACCCCCTTAGCTCTTGTACTAGCTAAGGTACTAGTACATAGGTGCTGACCTACAGAAGGCTACAACCTCCTCTTTTCTTCCAGGGACCACGTTTCATAAATTTTAAAATTGGATCCATGAATAACATCAATCAAACATCAAATATATCTGCATCAACCAATTTTCTTTGTAAAACCCAATACTAAATCAAACAATCACTTCTCTGAATGCTGTAACCAAAATAATAATAGTAACCAGACACCAATCCTGAACCCAGAATACTGCAGCAATAAACCAAAGTAGCTAAAATATATTTTATGAGACATACGCTACTTCAAGATGAGGAACCTGTGTGCATACGCTTCTGTATAAAGGCAAACCTGCGTATAAGCTTCTTTAAATTACTGAAACAACGTGTATACGCGCCTGTGCTGTGCCGAACCTGCATACAGATCTATGAAAGATAGTTTTCCTTTTTCAAGTATTCAAGCATTAGTCATACCCGGATTATCAGATTCATAGATCAATCCATGTGTCAAATATAATAGATCAAAATCACACAAAGATACTACTATTCAAGCCTTGAGATTTGACCCATCAATAGAACTTATCCATCTTGTAACGCTCAGGTTCCTCCTTGATTCAGATCCAGCTAAGCACCATAAACAAATCACCAGTATTCTAGATCTTGCTCCTCATAAGATATTTAAAACTTAAGTCACATTTCTTGCCAAATGATCTCTTCCTTTTTGTAGTCTTGGCCTTACTCAAACCATGGCCCAAAACCATAGATAACCAATACTAGGGACCGAATACTTGAGTTCAATAATTCAGACGTAATACCAAGGTCTAAAACCATAGGTCCAATTACCATGGACCCAAAAATAATCTTTCCCACATGTACGCACTTTTCCGTGCATGAAAGTGCATGTATACGCATACGCGACTTTTTATCATCAATACCGCGTATATACGCGATCTAGTTAAAAAGAACCTGCGTATATGAAGTTTTCTTCCATTCTGAGAGCTTGAACTGTGATCTGCCACCTGAGTGCGTTGCCATCAAGGACAACACATGTGCCATAGTGCCAAACATGTGCCATAATGCCAACATATTTCTCATGTAATGCATGTAAGGCAGAGTGTGTTTTGCAGAGGCAGTCTCCAGGTGGTGTTCCACCCCTGTGAGCAGCTCAGGTTTGATTTAATGAATTTGATTCTGCTATTTTTTACAGTAACATGCTAACTAATTCACCCATTAAGAGTTACATGCAATGGAGTTGCTAGGAAATCAAAAAGAAAATTGTGTGCACATATAGTCTAGTAAGCCATATTGATATCACAAAATCAATTATATACTAATTTCATATTTCACAAAGCACATTAAAAAATTTATAAATTTAAATATATCAAAATGAACTTAACCATATATAATCTTAAATATATTTAAATATATTATATAATTATGTTTTGAGTCTTTCAGATTAATCACATAGAATTGTGGATCTTGGTCCTGAAGATGAACCTCATTAGTAGGTTCGAAATGTCACAAATTTTCTTTAGAAGATAATTATTTTTTTTCATTGTTCTCATAAAATTTAGAATGTTTTTTTTTTTTTTTTTAAACTAGCATTTTATTAATCAAATTTAAGTCAAATTTTAATGGTTTAAGTCAAATTATTCTTAAATCATAATTTAAAAATTAATAAAAAAATAATTGTGAAAAAAATAAGATGGTCTTTCTACAAAACAACCCATGAAAGAGGGAGATAATAATTGTGTTGAAGAGCACATTCTACAATGGAATATGAGGGAGATATATAATTAAAGAGGGAGATAATAATTGTGTTGAAGAGTACATTCTACAATGGAAGAGGGAGATGTCTAATTCTCTTTGTTCTCAACCTATAGTTGACACATATATCTCTCAAAATGGAAATAAAATAATCACTAAATGAAAAACTTTGTGGATTATAATAAATAACAAAAATTAATTTACATAAGAATTATTGAAAGAGATGTTTAATTGGTTATGTGCTTAACATAGAGTTGATACAAAGTATTTAAAAAAATTTATTAAAACAAAAATAATATTTCACTCTCAACCATAAATAAAATATTTAACATAATTTTATCTACAAAGAGATAAATTAATTCTCTAGTGTAAGGAAGATGTGTAATTATTTGAATATGCATGTTAACTAATATATTTCAATATCCCTTTGGACTGAGTGTCTTTCACAACCAAGCCACTTTCCCACGGATTAAATGATGATGCCCTCCACTTGACGTTTGATATTCCTAGCATGCTTAACCATGATCATGCATCCATTTAATATTTTCCCTCGTAGCATCTCCACATGCTTGGAATCAATGTCAGCTCAGATGATAGTCTCGACATATTTACTCTCAACATTATTCTCTCATTTTGGATTGCAGATTACTGTGGGGTGGTTTCTCAGAAGAGTTCGGATTTACCACAGTGCTCATTATTCTCTCAATCTGGAATGTTACTCTAACTCTCCTAACTTCCTTGCCCAACTTCCTAGCCTCCCCAGCCTATTTTCTTTGTCCTTCCAACGAGCTACACCCCAGAGCCCCCTACATGTCATACAAATCTCAATTTCACCACCATGAAATGAGAACAAGGAAGAGTCTATCATTCTGGATGTGGAAGGGGAAGAGGCGGGCCGCCCACTGCACCTATTACTAACGAAGACTAGGCTCTGCTCCATAATACTATTCCTACTCGTCGAGTCCTTGAATTAGGGGTTGAGGGGGTTTTTCATGGGTGGAATAAGCTCTAGTGCTCTACAACCTTCTCGCACATTGTTTCCTCGTTTAGGAATGCAAAAAATACAGAGCAACTTATTGGATTTGTGAACTCTCTGCTAGAAACAACCACTTTACCTCACCCCCCATTCCCTCTCCTGCTACCTAGACATTGACTTCCCTCCTCCTCCTCCCTTGGCCCTTTGACCTTTGTCTTTGTTCTTCTCTACTCCACATCACCCTCCACCATCTTTACAAATAAAGGTCGTCCCTCCCCAGCTCACGGGCAACATGATGCTCTAGCTTCTCTAGATAATTCCCCTTTGACGACTTCCAAGTTATCACCCCCTTGCTCCAGTCTGCATGGATGCTACATCATATAAGAACCAAAGGCATAAGCTATCTAATCCATCCCTTATAGTGAAGGATGTGCTCAACAACACCAATTTCAACTTTTCCTGGTCCCCGTGGTGCCAATTGAGTTCAAAGAGGCTCCTTCCTGCACAATTAGTTTTGAAATTGTCTACTCTCTGAATGTAGGTCGAACAATGGCCTTGTTTCACCATAAAAGATAGGCTTTTGGTTTTATTTTCTCATGCACTTTAATGGCCCTGAACTATAAAATTATGAAAGGTCTTTTTGGTTTCCCCCACTAGAGGCAAAAAACCTCTTTTCTATTTCTAGCCAAGGCGCCCCATGGGAAATGACCCTCCAAGCCTGTATGTATGTACTCTATGTATTTTTCTCTGTTAATATAATGTGATCTATTTTCCAACAAAAAAAAGTATATTTCAATATCAATTTCATATATTTTTATAAAGAAAGAGAAAAGGAGAAAATATAAAGATATCAACTATAAATAAAATCAACAATACCCATGTTGAATGATTTATGGATTGGTAGATTTTCTATTAATAGTACATGCATGCAAATTTAAAATTATGTAGAAAATAGAAAATAACGAAATAAAAGCTCACACACACATTTAACACAAGATATGGCATGCGAAACCCTTTAGGGAGAAAAACCCAGCTGGAAGGTGAGGTTGTGCTACTCCCTTTCTCTGAATGAAAATATGGATATGAGTACAAAGAAGTATGACATGTGGTCAGTGGTCTATTACAATGCACAAATCCTCTATGTGTGCTCTATCTCATATTCCTCTCAGTTAGTTTTGCTCAGCTATGGAACAAATTCACTTGAAAGAATGGAACCCCTTTTCCTCCTAGTGGACTGCTTATAAAACAACCTGATAACCTACTAGTGGTTAGGTTTGACTACCTCAACTCTTAACCAAAGTTATAATATAGACTCTTATAAAGTATTCTACATTATAATCACATGACTAGCCCCAATTTTCATGAATAATGGGAGTTGACATGGCATCCTCTTGAATAATGATGGTGAAAACACGAAGGTCAACTTCTGAGTGACACAACTTTCACAGATGGACTCTGATTGATGTGATTATTGTGTCATTGGAAAGGTTTCTATGTGTAGAATAAGAAAAAAATGTGTGGTTCTAAATTGACAAAGTTTTACCACCAAAAAATTATGTTTGATGCCTTAAAATGTGTAACATAGCCAGGTTAAAAATCCATGTAATAAAGTTAATAAAGGAAAAATAAGACCAAGGGCATGGGACACTCATTTCAAGTTGAATTTTTGGAAAAACATCCTAGTGTGGGTGTTCATTTGGTTTATTATGGTTAAGGAAATTGGAAAAGGTAATGGAAAAGGCATTGAAAAGGCAAAGTGGCATTAAATAGCATTCTATTTATGGAAATAAAGGAAAATAGGAGAAAAGGAAAGTGAAATGTCATAGGTTGCATGTGAGGAGGAAAATGAGGGAAAATAATGTAAATTGAAGAAAATAGAGGTCTCATTGATAAAAAGGCTTTTGAAGATTAGTTCACAACCTTTTGTTAGTTTAACCTTTTTGTCAATTCAGTATTGGAGCTCTCTCTCTCTTTTTTGTCTCTCATACTCTTGCACACTTAGAGTATTCTTGGAGCACTCTAGAATTGGAAGAAGGAAGGGAAAAGTAAGGACAAGAAAGTAAAAGGGAAGCAAATATCAAGCAAGGAAGAGTAGGATCAAGTGGCTATAATGGGATTACTTATAGGTATCGAGTTGCATCTATGATTTCCTTGCTAGTTTTGGCATGCATGGTACATGCATGTGTGTACTTGGTTCTCTTGTTGTCATTGGCATGGGGCTTGCCAAGTGTGATAATGAATTTTAGCCTTGCCTTGTCATTTCTGAATAGTCATGGTGTGATGGGGTTCTTTTACTAGGTTGAGCTGGATTGCTGGATGGTTTCAAAACTAAGTAGGGTGGTCTCAGGAAAAATAACAAGGCTTAGGAATCCCTTGATCGGTAATGGCGGGATAGATGGTAAAGCCTAGAGGGTGGAGAAAAACAAATTCCTCATAGTTTAGGTGGAGAAATCTAGAGGCATCCATGCTTGTTTAGGGCCTATTGATTCCTTGACCGGTATATGGTGGGATTATGGTAAAGCATGTATTATACGTTTATGTTTGGGCCTAGGGATTCGTTGGCAAGATACATGATAAAGCCTAAGGAAGCCTTAATTGGTTATCTTGTGAGTCTCACATTCATACTTGGAATATGGAATGAGGGTGATTGGCTGAAAAAAATATTTGGTTCAACCTAATCTATGGTTGGGTGGTATGTGGAAGTCCCTGGCTTGGTTGGATTTTGCATATGTTAATAAGAGCTCTTTTCCTCTTGTGTATTATGTGTGAATATGTTTGTTATTATGTGATGATAATGGTTGTCCTATCATTGTTATTCTGCTGGATATACGTTGGTTATAGGCATGGTTTTATTACAGATCTTAGTCATGTCTCTCATCATGTTTTGATTAGTAAATGAATGAATAATGAATGTATGAACTAATAGATGGTAGTGTAGCTATTATGAGAGGGCATCAGACCTTCTTGACAAATATCAGATAAGTATGAAATCCTTGTGCTCAAATGTGTTTATATGACCGTTAGATTACATGTTCATGATGTGTTTGAAGGAATGTTTGTCATGGTTAGGCCTTGTTAGATCAGGTCCTTGTTCAAGTTTTCCATTAGAGTACTTTTCATCTTGTTATCTATCACTTCTGTAAGTTTCATGAAGTTATGGGCAGAGGCCTGAGTCTTGGCCCTAAAAAAGTGGCTTAGAATCTAGGGTGGTTAACATAGCAATGCATGAAAAATGCCACAATCACATGGAAGCCTTGTTGTGGGAGTGAATAGAGGGTCTTAGTTGCATGGGGGGCTTGTCATGGGTGCGACTGGGGATCCAATTCATTCAAGAAGAAAGTTCTCTTAGGGCTTGGACACTTGGAGGGGTTGGTTGGCTCCTAGAGGTTTTGAATCATATCATAGTAACTCTTCTCCACATTTTTACCCTAGTGGACTGGTTAGCTTGGGTAAATGTGGAAGGAGGGTGTTACTGAGTGGTATCAGAGCATGGTTCACCCCTTAGACTAGATGTGCGGAATGTGTTTGTCATGCATACATGTCGGTTTCATATGTGTTCTTTATACTTGTGGTCTATGTGCTTGTTTTGTATGCATGATGGTGGTCATTGTTGCAGTTGTGTTGCCATGAAGAGAATGATAGTGATCGTTGTTGGATGCATTCATTGTGAGCGCATGTCGGTTATGGATTTGTTATGCATGTCAGTGTCTATATGTCACTATGCATGCATTTTCATGGTTATGGTATAGTCATGCATGGTAATTGGATAACGGTTGAAATGATGTCTATATATTGATATGATTATGATTATACATGTATTGCACTACTCTGGTTGATCTTGCAGATGAGATATCCTCCTTTAAACTATATTGAGGTATGTTGATTATGTTTATATTTTGGTTGAGCTAACATAGTATACTTGCAGGAAGAAGATAAAAGATGACTAGCAAGATGGTAGACTACAGTTCACGTGATTCTTCCTATAGATCTGATGAGAAGCATGTTCATAGGTACTCTCTTGACATAGCAGAAAAATTGAGAAGTTTGAAGTCATAAATAAGAATTTGCAAAGCAGATAATGACAGAATCATTCAGGCACATGAGAAACAAGAAGAGGTTAATGCAGTTATTCTTCAGAATTTGTCATATTTGCAGAGACAGGGACCACTTAGGATCAGTCATGGACATGAGGATAGTACTAATGGGGCATATGGTAGTAGGTCTAATGGTGGGCAAAGGTCAGATAGAGATGACATGATCAAAGATGGCAGGTTCTTGACACACCATATAGGAGAGGTGATCGACCCAAGTTCTATTCTAGTTTTGGTTTTGACAAGTATCATGGTGATCATTGTTACCATCCTTACAGAAGTAATGCCAGGGAATATTTTGCAGATGAGTTCAAGAAAGAAAAGTCACCTGCCTTTGATGGATATTTGAACAAACTGGAAGATGCAAAGGTATGGTTACTTGGGATGTAGAAGTTATTTGAGTTTCATGATTACACAAATAATATGAAGGTCAAAATAGTTATCTTCGGCCTCAAAGGGAAAGGATACATGTGGTGGGAATATGTGAAGCGGGTTCGAGACATCAGGACAAAAGAGTTGAGTTGGCATGAATTCAAGAGAATTTTCAAGAAGAAATATTTATCAGAGAGGTACTATGACATTAAATCCAAGGTGTTCTATGAGCTAAAGATGGGATCTATGACAGATGAGGAGTATACGACCAAGTTCCTAGAGTTGTTAAGGTATGTACCATATCTTAAGGATGAGAAGACAAAAGTTAAGAGATTTGTCAGTGGATTACCATTAGCATTTACATATCATATTGAATATGATGAGCCTTGGTCACTTGAAGAATTGAGTGGTAAGTTGAAGCAATTTTATGAGCAATCAAAGCGTAAGATAGAATCTCAGCAAGGTTGGAAAGAGAAAGACAAGGCTAAAGGTGAATGGAATCCGAACCAAACAAGACCCTAGGATGTAGGTGAAAAGGAGAATGGTGTTCCTTACAAGAAGTTCAATGTAGTTATACAGGGGCATGGGTCACATCCTAGAGGACAACAAAATAAAGGCGATGGTACGACACAATTGCAGTGTTGGATATTTGGCAAGGAGAATCTCAAGAGAGATTTATCACAGTATCAGGGTGGTAGGCCTCATATTTAGAGTGCACAAGAATCACATATAGTTTGGGATGTTGGGCAGAGCATTCCATGGATCTATGAAGCATTGAAAAATAGACAGGCGGATCACTAGGCATCTATTATTGATATGGATGGTAATATTTGTGACCAATTTGTTTCTATTTTGATTGGCCCTGGATCTAATTATAGTTATGTTAATCCTAACCTGGTGGATAAGTGTGGTTTGAGTAAAGAACTGCATGCAGAATCTTGGTTAGTGTAGTTGGATATAGGTACAAAGAAGAGAGTTCATCATTGGGTAAGAGCTTGTGCATTTGAGTTGACTGGTATGCCTACATCAACACATTTGAATGTGCTTGTGTTGGGATCATATAGTATGCTTTTGGGTATGGATTGGTTGTATATTCATAGGACCAAGGTGGATTGTTATGAGAAGACTATTGAATGCTTGGATGAAAATAGAGAACAAAGAATCTTGCAAGGTAAGAAGAAAGATACGTCAGTTAGAATGGTTACAACTATGTAGGCAAAGTGCAGTCATGAGAAAGGGTGTGTGTTATTTGTAGTGCATATTTCTATTGATAAAGGTAAGGATGTTGAGGTTGCGGAGGTATTGAGATGGTAATTAGTTTTATAGCATTTTAAGGATGTATTTCACATAGATATTTTAGTGTTTCCACCTCATAGAGAAGTGGACATTTCCATTGAGTTGGTACTAGGGGCAGCACCAAAATCAAAGCCACCATAGATGATGAGCATACCCAAGTTAGTAGAGTTGAAGTTGCAATTCAAGTAAATGCTTGAAAAGGGATACATCAGGCCAAGTGTATCACATTGGGGTGCCCTAGTGTTGTTCATGAAGAAGAAGGATTGTAATATCAAGCTATGTATTGATTACATGTAGTTGAACAAGGTGATGATCAAGAACAGGTATAGGTTTCCAAGGATTGATGACTTGTTTGATCAGTTGAAAGGAGCAACATTGTTCTCAAAGATTGATTTGAGATCGGGATACCATCAAGTACACATTAAAGAAGAGGATATTTACAAGACTTATTTCTAGACTTGGTATGGGCATTATGAGTTCGTTGTAGTTCCATTTGGTTTGACTAATTACCCAGCTACTTTTATGTACTTAATGTATAGTGTGTTGTGTCCGTATCTAGACAAGTTTGTTATTGTATTCATTGATTATATATTGATATATTATAAGAATGAGGAAGAGCATACCGAACATTTAGTAGTAGTGTTGAGATTGCTAGGAGAGAATCAATTGTATTCCAATCTTAGCAAAGGCAATTTCTTTTAGACATAGGTACATTACTTGGGACATGTTATTTCCAACAAATGCATAGTAGTGGAATCAGAAAAGATAAGATCTATCATGGAATGGGCAAATCCTAGGAATGTGGATGAGGTAAGGTCATTCATGGGGTTAGTAGGTTACTATAGGAGGTCCATCAGGAACTTGGCATGAATTGCATATCATATTACATCATTGCAAAGAAAATGGAAGAAGTTTGAATGGACAAAGAAATGTGTGGCCAATTTTGAATAGTTGAAGTAGTTGTTGACAAATTCCCTATCAGGGGTGACCGTTCAATAGAGATTTAACAGAGAGTATAAAGACATTCAGACCAATAAAATGAAGCTTTGGTGAATTCAAACTTACTTATATTCAAAGTCGAAGCTTTCTACACAACAGATCTGGGGCAAGCAACTATCCTCAACTGACCATGCACGAGCAACACGACCTCTCTCCACGGGCCTTCACAACTCCCGCACCTTACAGCTCAAGGTTCTTTTGGATACAGGAACTGTCCTTAGACAGGCGGCCCAGTAGGCTTCAATATTAATAAAAGCAAGCAGAATGCATAAAGCTGTTTACAACAAGAAGCCTCAGAGTTCTCTAGGGCAATTCTCTCGCAAGTGACTCTATCAAGCGATGCCTTGAACATCTGCAGACTCTTTCTTATATAGAAGTCTAACGAATCTAATCCTATCTAAGTAATGACGTAAAAAGGAAATTATTGAGGCTCCTGTCGGTATTTCTTTCACCGACGGTGTCTACTCAACTTTTTCCAGTACAATAATTTAGCTACAACATGTGACCACATCATCACATTGCTAGCTAAAGATTCTACCATGGTCCCATCGGACTCCTATCCGAATCGTCTCTTTCTGAAGATCCTGGGGATGTCTTGTACTCATCGAGTATCCTTTGATAGTGGAGGTCTATCAGCCGATTATATTCTTTGTCTATATCTACTTCTGGGTCCTGGGCATCTGTCAAATCGTCTTTTCCTTTGGCATCTATATCTAACATTATTGTCCTTCAAGATGCTGCTTTTGAAGATTCTCCCTTTTCCGTATTTGTCTTTATCTTGTGGAGGACCGGTTGCTAAGGCGTGTACATTGCTCCCTGTTTTTCCCATTTGTTAAGAAAAGGTAAAGCACTTATCTCTATGTCTAGAAAAGAATCTTTATAGAGATTTTTCTTTGGAGATCTCTGAACTGCGAGCTCGATACCGTCCAATAATTCCCACTTAAATATCTGAGACATGTTTGTGGACCCTTCTATGGCATGTTGAATCCATGATCTGCAATTATCACTCATAAAGTCTTTATGCTGCCATCCTTGCCCAAAAATTATTGAAGTGCAGATTCTCTTTGAGATCATAAGACTGACGATATGAATGACATTATTATTCGAATTAGGAGATCTTGTGATTATGGTAACTAAAGCTTTTTGATTAATTAAAATTTTTAAAGCTTTAGGTTCTCCTTGTAAGTCATTCATTTTATTTAGAATCTGGAGTTTTTCTATCAACTTTAAGTTGTCGAATTCATGAAACCAACAAGCATGCTGCTTGATCATCTCTTGATTGTTGTTGGCTTCTATCTCTCCGATTCTTTCATGGCTGAATACCTGTGCGAAAGGATTAGGATCAATGCTTTCTCTCAATCTCAAACTGTGAAAATCCCAAGGATATGAGAAAGTTCTGAGATACTGCAATGTCCTTTGAATGCACTGGAATACTCTGGTCGTTAGCTTTTTTCTGCATAATCCTCCTCTGATTTCCCAATCAGCAAATCCTTCAAATATTTCATACTGAGGGAAAGTGTCGCTGGCTGCATAATTTTCATCATATCGCTGTAAGAAAGAGGCTTCCAATTCTTCAAAGATATCAGGAATCTTTAAAGACACAATAAATTTTTCCAACTCGGATTTGATAGGAATTTCTTCAAGATCCACCAATTTTGCACCCGTAAAAATACTTAGAGCAAAATCAATTCCTCCAATGATCTGATAATAATTTAGAACCTTGATTGTCCAGATCATTTCATCAGTGTATACACTAGACCATAAATCAGATAAACTCCTGAAAAAGAGTTTCACCTTCATATTTGGCAAAGGAAATACTTTTACCAATGTGTCATCTAGGCCCAGAGAGACACGCATATTCTTGCACTGCCATGCTTGGCATTTTCTTATCCAAGTATTTCTTCTCAACCTCATTCCTACCACCTTTTTTTATTTCTTCAGCAAGGTGAACTGCATGACTTTCAAAATTCTGAATCTATCTACAAACGTAGCAAAATTATCATCCTTTGAACTTTTTCCTGGAATATAAAAACATGAACCTGTTCAAGTTATGAATGCCTTATTCATGTCTCTGGTTAGAGATTCTGTCAAAAAATTAGAATTTCCTGGGATCCGCTCAACTTCAAATTCAAATTGTTGGAACCAGATCTTCCAAGCTAGGATTCTTCCTTTAGCAATTTGTCTTGAAATTTTGGCAGATAGAAAATATTTGAAATTTCTAGAATCTTTTCTGATTAAAAACTTTACAGGAGTGAGATATACCTCAAATCTTTGTATCTCGTTGAATATAGCCAATGTATCTTTTTCAGCTATGAAGTAATTCTTCTGGCTTGGAGTGAACTCACCCGAAGCATATGCACAAAGGTTTTCTTTGGTTTCACCTTCACTGTTTTTCTTTGTTCTAATAGAACAACTGCCCAAAATTCTAAAGAAGCATCAGTCTGAAGAATGAGTAAACCATCACCTGGTGGCTGAAGCTTTGGCAGGTGTTGACATTCTTCTTTTAATCGTTTAACAGCTTCTGTCGCTTCTTGAGACCATCCCTATTTGAGATGTCTTCTGATCGATGTTGCCTTCTCTGTCAAATTTAGAACATACTTGTGAAGGTAATTCAAAACTACCAAAAATCTCTGAATTGTCTTGGTGTCCTTCAATTCATCAGGAAATTGTGTCAATTTTGTTAAAACATGAGGTTGCATTTGGATTGCACCATTGACAACATTAATTCCCAGGAAATCAACATTATCTTGAAATAAAGACATTTTTCTTTCTGACAAAACTATTCCATGCTGCTGAACTTCTTTCAAGAAAATTTCTAAATGCTCTAGATGAGTATGTACATCTGGACTGTGAATAAGAATATCATCTATGTATGTTACAATGAACTCATATTTAGCAAAAATATAATCCATTCTTCGCTGGAAGAATGCTGGGGCGTTTTTCAAACCAAAAGGTACAACCTTCCACTGGTAAAATCCGACTGGACAAATGAAAGCGGTTTTATGCTGGTCTTCTGGTTGGATCTGAATATGATAATACCTTGACTTCATATCAAACTTACTAAACACCTTCTTGTGCTGAATTTTCTGCATGATTGTCTCAGGTCTTGGTAATGGATAATTAAAGCTCTGAGTAATGGAATTGAGGGGTTTGTAATTTATCACCATCCTTGGTTTTCCCCTTACTATCTCAGAGTGATTCCTCACAAGAAAGGCTGAGCAAGAATAGTGAGATTCACTCGGCTCAATGAGCTGCATTTGTAGCAGTTCTTTTATCTGATTCTTTATCTCCTGCTCATCAGATGGGGTACAAGGAATCATCTTACCTTTGACTCCATTATCATGCAAGGTTATGATTTCTTGCATCGGGCTCTCTGTTTCCCAAAACTGCTGTGGGTTTTCAGAGCAACTCTTCAGAAGTCTTTGATGGATATCACCTTGTTCTGTAGACCAGTCGGGAGCAATGCATTGCAATTGTTTTGTTTTTGATTCTGCTCTCTTTTCATAGAATTGTAGCACTTCATGCCAATCATCAGAATCCTTTTTTGGCTTTCTGGCTTCTACTCTTTTCTGGCTATTCTCATACCTAGCTTCTAAGTTTGCAATAAACAATCTAGGAACAGAAATAGCTTTCTTTTTCAAATTAATAACCAACTTATCTTGGCTGATCGTAACTAGAAGCACGGAGTTTAAAAATGGCATTCCCAACATAAGACTAGATGAGGGATCAAAATGTTGGATTGCAGAAATATTAACAATACTCCCTCCAACTTTTAAAGAAATATTGTCTACATAATGTGTTAGACTGACAGATCCTCCTATGGTTTCTGAAACCAAAATATTTTTTAGTGGTTTCCACAGAGATTTGAATAAAGATGGTCTAGCCAAATTATTTGATCCTCTGGTATCAACAAAGGCGTCTACAAAAATCCATTCATTTCTGACTTGAACTTGGATCGGGATATAGATAAGGCTATTAGTTTTGACAATCTTTTTCAACAATACATTTTCTTCTATTCTTTTAACCTCTGGTTGTGGAAGACTTGTTGAAACAGTTGTTTTCTTTTCAAATGGACAAAAAGCATTTATTTCTGGCATCTGTGACACAGGCTGTTTATCTTGTTTGACTAATAAAGAAATTGTGCTTACAGATTCATCATCTGAATCATCTGATGTCCCACTGGTGATTTCATAATCCGTGCCGCTTTCTTCTTCACTATAATGATTTTCTTATGAAAAATCATCATCGGAACATGACGGACAAAAATTCATTTTCTGTACATTTTCTTCTTCTTCAGCTTCTACATCTGATATTTCAGTTAAAATATATACATCTGAAACATCATCATCTAAATCTACAACTGACCAATCATCCTGAAATTCTTCTATATCTATACATGCTTTTAATTTACTGGATGAGTTTTGGGGACACTTCCTTGCAAAATGTCCTTCTTTTTTACAAATGAAACAACAGTTGTTGTTTCTTGGTTTTGTTCTTTTCTTCAAAAATTTATATTTTCTGAAAGGCTTTCTTGGATTAGAGACTCTCTTGGGTTTGAATCTACCATACCTTTTTGTTTTCTTCTTCTTTCTGAAAGGTGTCCATGGTAGCATTATTTTACAGACATCTGGACTTGGTGTGATGTCGTGCGCTTTTTTCTGCCAACATAAATATTTGACTTTTTCTGTAACTCTGAACAGAAGATCAACCCAATAAATCTGATCTAGTCTTTTGCTTTGTACATCTAGATCTTTCATTACGAGGTCTCTTGGATTGCCTGGTAATTTTGACATAAATGAAATTTTCTAAGCCACATCATTAGAGAGATTAGCTTTAAATACCTTAGCCATGAAATCTTTGCTAAATTGATCAAGATATTTTAGATCTTTAATTCCATTCTACTAAGATCAGTTATAATTTGCTTTTTCTCATCTACTGGTTCTGGCACAAACTGTGTTTTCAATAACAGTTCTAAGGTAGTCAAACCAGCTTCCATGACGACTCTTCTTTCTTCTTCAGATGGTCCCATCCACCAATCATAGACTATTCCAGTCATTCTTTTTTCTGCTAGGACCATGATGGATATATACATCTAATTTTGTAGTAACCTGCATTTGATATAATGCTCCTATCCAGATTCTTATTGATTCTCCAGGGTTTGAAGAATTATCTAAATCTAGAACATAGCCACTGGTATTCGCTGCATACAGGTCTTCTTCAATTCTAGGATATTTATTTACTTCTTTCAAAATATGTGACTTATTCTGATTATGTATAGATGGCAAAATGAAAGATGGGAATTTAGAGGCAGCTTTTTCTAAGGTCATTACTTCCTTCTTAGATTCAAAAGGTTTATCTGCTCTCATATTCTTAGAAATTTCTCTTAACATTCGAGGTCTAGATAAAGAGTTTGTGGTGTGTATCGATGCTTGCAAGAGGGGCTTGGTGGAGTCCTTATGTAGGAGGGACAGGTGGTATGTTACGAATCAAGGAAACTGAATGAACATGAGAAGAATTATGTTACACATGATCTTGAGTTGGTAGCTATCAACCATGCTTTGAATATGTGGAGGCACTACCTTCTTGGTAGGAGGTTTGTATTGATGAGAAATAACAGTGGATCGAGATACTTGTTTGACCAACCAAATTTGAATGTCAAGCAAGCTAGATGTTTGACCACGATCAATGAGACTAATTTCGAGATTAGGTACATTAAGGGAAAGGAGAACAGGGTTGCAAATTTTCTTAGCAGGCAGATACAGGTAAGTCACATAGGAATTGTGAGTTCTTATGGGACAGATTTACAGGAATGGATCTTACAAGCAGGACAATAGGAGGATAGGTACATGGAGCTTAGGCATAGGTTACAGCAAGGTACAAGTGAATAGGATGTTGAATATCATCTTACAACACATGCTTTGATCAGATTTAGGGATAGGATCTATGTGTTAGACAAAAGTGAGCTCAAGAAGCTTATCCTAAGAGAATTTCATGCTAAACTATACTCAGGTCACCCAGGATATTAGAAGAAATTGACATTAGTGAATAAGTTCTATTATTTTCCAAATTTCAAGAAGGAAGTGGTAGATTTTGTGGCTAGGTGCTTGGATTTTTAACAGGTAAAATCAAAGTGTAAGCATCCAAGTGGATTGTTATAGCTAATTCCAATTCCAAAGTGGAAATGGGAGGTCATTTCCATGAAATTCATTATAGGTTTTCCAAGGAAATCTAGACAACATGATTCCATCATGGTTGTGGTAGACAGGTTGACAAAGGTAGCACACTTAATTCCAATGAAGTCTACGTATTCATTGAGTGATGTAGCACATGTATTCATTATAGATGTAGTGAGGTTGCATGGTGTTCTGAAGAAGATTGTGTCAAATAGGGATGCCAAGTTCACTTCCATATTCTGGAAAGATTTTTTTGCGGTTTTGGGTACAAAGTTGGTCTTCAACACAACGTATCATTAGCGGATAGATGGAAAGATAGGGAGGGTCAACAGGATTATGGAGGAAAAGTGGAGAATGTACGTCATATATCAACAAAAAAAGTAGGAAGAGTATCTTCCACTGGTAGAGTTTGCTTAGAATAATGGATATCAGGAGCCGTTGAGGATGAGTTTGTTTGAGGCACTATATGGGCGGAGTTGTAATACTCCCATAAGTTGGAGTGATCCAATGAACTGGGTGTTGATAGGATCAGACATGTTGGCAGAGATGGAACAAGAAATGCAAGTTATCAAGGAGAATCTAAAGGCAGCACAGGATAGGCATAGGAGTTATGCAAATCATGACAAGTTGTTTAAGGAGTTTCAGGTTGGGGAACATGTGTATTTTCCCATCAAGCCCAAGAAGAGATCCTTGAGGATTGAGTCATGTACAAAGCTAGCACCTCGTTATTGTGGGCCTTTTGAGATCCTCGAGAGGATTGGAACAGTGGACTACAAACTTACACTGCCTCCGTCAGTGAAAGTCCATGATGTTTTCCATGATTCATTGCTTAAAAGATATGTAAAGGATGTTGATCATGTTATTGATTGGTATGTATTGTAGGTGGATCTAGAAGGAGAATTACAGTCGTAACCATAGTGTATTTTGTAGAGAAATATGTTCATGCTCTGGAATTGAGTAATCAAGCAGGTTAAAGCGCAGTGGAAACACTTTGGGCCCGATGAAGTTACATGGGAGATGGTTGATCAGATACGGGCTATGTATCCTTCATTGTTTACCAGTGGAGGCAAATGAGTCTTAGTATATGTACATATTTATATACGGTGTTAATTGTAAATACTGCAACAAGTTGTGTTATAAAACTCCAATAAGTGGTATGGTTGTCATGTTGTTACGTTTTTCATGTTGGTTTACTTTTCAGCTAGTTGATCATTGTAAATATTGAATTAAGTTGATCTATAAAGCTCCATGGGTAGTATGATTTTATTTTCAATGGGCTTATTGGTTGTAGGTGTCATTGAACACGAAGGACGATGTTCCCTTAAGAGGGAGGGGTTTGTAACCAAAATAACAAGACTAACAACAAACACCATGACTCAGTCCCATGGTTCCGAATACTTTCAAATGAAATCTCAACCTGAGCCTTCTTCGATATTTCATGGCAACCTCTTTGCCATGCAATCCCTACATCATACTGCCATACACACATAACTATCAATGTATAAAAAAATATAACAATATACTAGCTATATTACCTTGTTGTACCCAGCATGTTTCCTTATAACTTAACACATCTATATTATCTCTCAAGGGACTCCAATTCCCTTGACATATCTAGCTATAACTAGACACCAATTGTTATACCTGTCAAGTACATGTCCATGGATATAGCACATATGAACATAATTTCAAACAAGATTAAGGTTAAGAAAACTTCTTGTATGCAAAGCACTCATTCGTTTGGAATTGTGTTTTCCGATTATAGCCAAAGGAATTTTCACCCAATTCCTTTCTTACCTTTACCTTGTTGTAATTGAGTCTTACTATGTATTGTCACACTAATACCAAGCATGTCACCCTGCAACTGCTCACACATGTTGATCACATGTTCTAAAGATCAAGACAACATATCTATTAATCTAAAATCAACCTTTACCAAGTCTAACAACCATGTCATAATCAAAAATAAATTCACATCCATTTGTCATAATACATAATTTTACAACTATCACCTACTTGCAGTCAAGTACATGTTAGTTGTCTCAAAACATACATGTTAGTATAACCATCTTAAAACAATATCATTCATTCATGCAATCTTATAGACACATACTCATATCATGCAATTAACCAAATATTCAAACAACATATAGATGAAATAATAGACACGAAACACTCAAAAACCAAATAGATAACATAATCAAACAATCAAGCCCCAAGTATATGACATAAGAAAACTCATACCTTAATGTATCTCAGAGGAGGCTATCTTGTCTACACAATCAATCTAGATTAGCGTAATATAACTTCACAACATATCAACTCAAACATAAATAAGACCATGATTTCCATAACAATAACTAACTAACATGTTCACATCATAAACTCATAAACAATTGTCATTCATCCATAACAATCACATATGCACAATCAGTCTAGATTAGAATGATACATATCAAGATATTAAATGCAATAACCCTAATCATCAAGTTAACATATAACATACTCATTTATCATATAAAAATCAACAATGCATATAAGAACAAGTTACTATCATTCATGACGAGACATGTGCATTTGAGCACATTGGTTCACTAGAATCTACCATGCATGTAACCATAACAACAATAAAATGACAAGTATATAAGTAACCCTAATTCTTATAACAACCATTAACCACATACCTGCACACACACCATACAAACATGTATGACGATCTGCACTTACCCCGAATTCTTGTGCCACAACTTCACTTCGATGATTTGCATCTCATGTTCTATCTCAACCAACACATCAACATCATCACATACCAATGACATCATGATGACCTCATGAACAAAACTATAACCATGAAAATGCATGCATAACAACATATAGACACTAACATGCATAACAAATGCATGTACAACTGACATGTACTCATGACAACCACACCCAGCAATAATACCATCAACTTTTTCATGGAGGCACAAATGCAACCATGACCACCACCATGCATACACAACAAGCACATATACCACAAGCATAAAAAATGCATATGTAACTAACATATATGCATGAAAAATACATTCTTCCCATCCAGTCCAAGTGTTGAACCATACTCTGATACCACTTTGTAATACCCTCCTCCCACATCTACCCAAGTAACCAACCAGTGGGGTATACATGTAACAATAGGATACTATGATCTGATTCAACCTCCTAGGTCACCTTAAGGAAGTGGAACCGAAAAAACACAACCAAACTGACCATCTACATATCCTACAGAACCTCCAGGAATTACCCCACCTTTCCCGGTGACCAACCCTTGAGGAAACTCGATACTTCAAGGAATTATATTCCCAGTCACTCCCTTGTCAAGCCCTCCAAGTGACTGAGGGTCCCAGTCGCTCTCATGAGCCTTCCTGAGTGTGACTATAGCCTTTTTCTACCAATGCTATGCTAACAACTGCAAGATTTAAGGATAAATTCCAGGGCTAGGACCCAGTCACTACCCAAAAGTTCATGGAATTTACATAAATGAAAATAAACATAGAGACAACGATGCCGATACAAATTCTTGAAAAAATACCTGACTGTACCCCTACTAGCCATGACAGGCATTTCGTCAAACATGTCACAAATATGCATTCTACGAGTCATAATAACATATTTGAGCATAGGGGTCTTATACTTATATGAGAATCACTTAGAAGCATTGATTCCTTATCACATTAGCTGCATTATCATCTATTAGGTCATAGATTCATTGCTCAATCATTTACAAATCAAAACATGAGAGAACCATGCATTTTCACTGTCATAAAACATATTCATAACCAACATATAACCAACAGAAATAATGAGGATACAACAACTGTGAATGCCACATATGATCTAGTACTTTTACACATGAAATACCAAGGAAAGGAACTCTTATTAACAAATGAAAAATCCAACCCGATATGGGACTACCACGTTCCACCTGACCCTAGATTGGCTGAGCCAAGTATCTCTTCAGCCAATCACCCCCATGTCATATTCCAAGCATGAATGTGGGACTCATAATCGAAAATAAGAAATGAATGAGCATGGATGCCACTAGACTTCTCCACCTACAGCGTGAGGAATTTTTCTGCCTCCTAGTCCCTAGGCTTTATCGCCACCTATAGTCCAATTCAAGGGTCACTAGGCCATGATCGAGACACCAACATCCAAGATTTAACGTATATCCTGCCATTCACCAGCAAGGATTCCTAGGCCTGATCAAGGGAAACCACCTCTAGGATTTATCGTATATCCCACCATTCACTAGTCGAGGATTCCTAGGCCCATCGAGGCACACAATACCTAGCTTTACCACAACCCACAGTCTGGTTCAGGGGTTACTAGGCCAACGGATTTACCGCAATCCATAGTCTAGTTTAGGGATCAATTGGGCATGTGTTTTTCCTTTCAGAGATCCACATCACTCAACTTCAAATCCATATGGAAATCCAACTCCACCAAAACATGGAAATCCATCACCTCAAGGTTATCCTGAAATGGGAAGGAAAGGTTGAAGAACACTGTCACACCTAGCAAAAACCATGCCAATGACAGTAAGAGAACCAAGAACATACATGCATAACCATGCATGCCACATCTAGCAAGGAAATCACACATGAAAACCGATACTTGCAAGTTAACCCATTTTAACTGTTTGATCTTGCTCTTCCTTTCTTGTTCTTTTCTTCCTCTTGCCTTCTTTGATTTTCTTGATCTAATGCTAAAGTGCTCCAAGAAAAATCTAAGTGTCCAAGAGTGAGAGAGAGAGAGAATAGAGAGAGAGCTCCAAAACTGAACTGACAAAAGATACCAACTGATCCTCAGAAGCCTTCTTATCAATGAGGCCTCTATTTTCTTGAATTTCTTCTATTTTCCTTCATTTCCCTCCTCACATGCAACCTATGACCTTTCACCTTACTTTTCTCCTAATTTCTTTTGTTTTCATAAATAAATTGCCAAAAATTCCATTTTTCCTTTCCAAAGCCTTTGCCATTTTCCTTTAGCCATAATAAACCAAATGAACACCCACACTAGAATTTTTTTCCCACCATGCAGTTTGGAATACGTCTTCCATGACTGTGGTCTTATATATTTTTACATGGATTTTTAACTAGGGTTGTTACAACTCCTAGAGGTTTTGAAGCTGCTAAGGAAGGTCAATTTGGTTTTGGTTTGTCGATTCCACTTCCTTAACTATACTTGGGGAGTTGAACCATATCATTGTAACTCTTCGTTACATCTTTACCTCAGTGAACCGGTTAGCTTGGGTAAATGTGGGAGGAGAGTGTTACAAAATGCTCCCACAAGGTTTTAGACCTTAATTTTCCAAACTGTGTCTCGTTGGTAAAAATGGTCCTGAGAGTTTATTCCTCCACTTTTTGCACTCTGAAAGCATCGAGATGGAAGACAAACAATATACTTATCGAATCCAGATTAAAAAATTGAAGAAAAAATTGCGCCTCTAAATTTTATCTATCTTAGTGAGTGATAGATCCAAGGTTAACATGGATCTATATTGGTAGTGTGTGTGTC